>JANHAO010001965.1:0-30542 GCA_026873985.1 Saraca asoca | reverse complement strand
AACCCATATGGGTCTAGTGAGATCTTTTGATATTTTGGATTAGTGGGAGTCTGTTTTATAAATTTATGGCAACATTATATTTTGTTATTATGTCTCAAGACTTGTAATTCACATTTTGAATAAATATGTCATTATTTTGTGATGGCCATATATTATTGTTATCTCTATTATTATATTGTGCAGTTTTGTGTTATGGCATATTATAGAGACATTTTAGACCCAATTTCATTTTGTGTTGAGATATATTGTTGAATCTCAGATGGCATCTTAAGCAGATGCTAGGGCTAATTTTGTTAGAAAATATCACATTGATCACATTTTGGCATGCTATTTTGTTGTGCATTTCCCTTTAACATATCCACACTCATGTTGGGTCATTGAATTATAAGTGTCTTACATGTATGAAATCATTACTCCTTCGAGTAAGATTTTCTACATTGTTGAGATGCTCATAAATCCATATTGGACCATTGGACTATTGTGTTAGGTTACCTGGTCATGGGTATCTTGCATGCATGATATTAATACTCCTTTGAGTATGATTTTCTACATCGTCGAGGTGCTTGTGAACCTATCTTGAACCATTTTCGATCAAAGCATTGGCTTAATTTGACATCCTATTATGGCCACATATTGTTAATTAATCTAGAGATTTGTTTTATTATTATTATTAAATTATGCAGTCCAAGTGGGAGAATGTTAGAGTTTTTTTTTTGTAGACTGACATAATTCTATAATATATATATATATATATTTTAGATCTTATATATAAAACTCAAATTAATTGAATGTCAAATCATTTGGAGCATATTGTAATTAGGCCCAATTAGTTGTGATCAATATTGTTGGGCTTATTATCTGCACTACTCATAAATGGATATAATTAGACCCTATATGTGAGCTTACCATGATGGGTAGACTTAACCTTTTTCTATATATACACAGGGAGAGCGCCCTATTTCTTTCCATGACTCAGAGTATAGTTGCCCCATTGATATTATTATAGAGGAATCTAACGTGCAATAGGAATAGTTTCTCTCCCCACATCATTGGATTCAGGATCTGGGATGGCATCATCATCTTCTGCATTTCCAAGTATTTTGGAAAACCCAAATATTTAGATTGATTGTCTACTGTTACATGCCATACTTGAGATTAGAAAAGTCTATTTCAATACTTAAAATCTCTTTCAAGAGTGAGATTGAGATTGTTTGTCAAGTAAACTTGGACTATAAATATTTGTATTAAACAAAAGCTTAAGGTACGACAGATATCATGTTATAAGTTTCTATGGGGATTATCTGAGAACTCTCATAGATGTTTTAGAGATATATTGAGATAGTGGTTAGGAAGTTGTAAAATTTTGGACTAAAATATTCACACATATTATCCTGTAATCTTTTTATTATAGTAGATATCTTTTCATTTGTAATTTTTTCCTCTAGGATTTGAGATTTTTCATGTTAAATTGTGTGTTTATTATTGTGCTACTTTAATTGTTTTGATTGTTTTGTTTGAAGTGAAGATATTTTTCTTAACAGATTATTTGGAAATAGAAAAATAAAAATATTTCAAAATTGTTTTTTTTTAATTTTTAAAATATACATTTTAAGTCACAAATTTTAAAAATTGATTATAAAAATATTTATTCAAATAAAATTTTTTATTTTAAAAAGAGTAACCAAACAAACGTTATATTTTTTTAATTTTTCACTTTACAACGTATTTTTCACGTTATTCTAATTTTAACAATTTTTTAAAACTAAAATTGACTTTGTTTATATGTCAGACGAGATTTTAAATCATCGGACACAAGAAGAATAAGAGAATCAAGAGAGGCAAAAAGAAAAAAAGTATTGATATGTCTTTGACACTGAGACGGAAGAAAGAAAAACATAAAATACTGATAGGGAGAAATGGAGTGAATAGAAAGAAAAATGACAAAACATATAGAAATAAGGTTTGAAAGGTTGGATCATTTTGATAAAAAAGGCTCTTCCTTCGTCACTCTGACCTTTCAAGTCACAAACAGCCACGCAAAATCAAACGTTGAGGTTGAAACAAAAGGAAACAGCCAAATTGCCAAAAGAAAAATTTGTACAGTGATGCCACCATTTGTTTGGTTTTTTAAGGTGCAAATGAATTATATAAATTCATGTTCAATTCACAAAGTAAATTTTCAGGGGGAAAAAAGTTGATTATAATATCATTAAGCTTTTGTTTACTAAAATGTTCTTTTCTGCGTGTCTTGACTATCATAATTAGAAATTGATAATGTTTACCTTGCAACAATATTATATAAGTTATAAAATGTACAATGATTTGAACTTGAAATAATTTTTAAGAATTTGATCAACTAATCAAATATATTGTTGATAGTAAAATTTGATATGTTGACGGTAAAATTTGATAAGCTCAAATCCAGTCAACTAGAATAGTTCTTGAAACCTCAAACTGCAATCCAATTGTGTAAGTATCAAGCATATGTAGAAAGCGAAGGTAGAAGAGGAAGAATAGGGAGAAAACAACAGAGATTTTTTAATGTGATTTCGTTAAAATCTTTTGTTTGGATTCCTACATCCACAGTAGTGTTACTACTGGGAAAAATGTTTACTGAGTATAATATTTTGTCATGAGAGGAAGAATAGGGAGAAAACAGCAAAGATTTTTTAATGTGATTTTGCTAAAATCTTTTGTTTGGATTCCTACATCCACAGTAGTGTTACTGTTGGGAAAAATGTTTACTGAGTATAATATTTTGTCACGACCCTCCTAGAGGGTCCGTGACCGGTGTAGAAGGTCACCTATAAGAAACCTCCTACAAGCCTGTCTCTGCATAATGACCTATAAATACATATCTATTTCTACTAAAAATTCGATAGAATTTCTCTTATAATCTGGACGCCTAGGCTCAAGGTCTTAATATACAACAAGGGCCACATGCCCATCAAACTTGTATAACAAATAAATAGATACGTAGTGGCCTAGACTAGACAACAACCTACTAGGCATCCATGACTCAATCATAAACATAATGCAATAAATATTCTTATCTAACAAACAAGTCATAATATCAATTTATACAAGGTTTTCACAACAAACAATATGGGCTTCATGCCCAGCAAAGCACATGCAGCAACAAACCATACACGCAATGGCCCAAGCTCAACATGCATCCTACTGGCCATCCAAAACATAAACTAATACAACCCATAGTTACTATTTTACCTATTACTATTTATATATATTTACTATTTTATTCCTTTTCATTTCTATTGAAGAAGTTTCAAATATTTAGTGAGCGAGTAGTCCCACCAAAACTAAAATTTAAATTTTATACATTGATTATATAAAATCCATCAAAATGAGACTTTTCTGAAAACTCTTTCATACTTTTTTTTGGTAAGAGAAAACATATATATTTCGTAAAATAGCTTTTTCATAAATCCAATGTTTATTTATCAAATAAAATATTTCAAAACGTATCTCTTTTTCTTTAAAGAAATATTGGTTGGATCCAAATAATTCCAACAGGTAACAAAAATTGATCATATCACCCCTAAACCATCCACAACACTAATCAGTTATATTATTTAATTACACCCTCCCCCTTGTTGCTCCAATTGTCACCGAGTGGTCACAAGTGTACTTGAGGATTTTTTGGGATTATCCAGTAGTTTTGGACCCAAAGGAATCCAACAGGGAACCAAAACCAAATCTCTAAGTCCATCCGTATTACACCTGATCAGTTCACCCCCTTATTTCTCCTACAGATCAGAACTAATATACACAGGTGCACTTGTAGGTTGCCAAAGAATTACCAATGGATCCTCAGTTAAATAAATCATCTTAAATATAGCATGTAACAGTATCAAAACATATTTAAATTAATCAAAGTATTTTGTAAACCAACTAAAGAATTTCTATTTTCATTTCCATTCAAGATGTAGAAAAATAATATAAACACCTGGACCCCAAGGAAACTCCCATTGATAATCAAGACATCATCAATATTTTCTTTTCCACTTATTACAGATATTGAAAACTCATATTCAATTATCACATTTCTCAATATGCCAAATAGGCTAACACCGCCCCTTGGACTATTACTGCCATTCAGGCCATTTTCTGCATTATCCAGCCATACCGGCTATTTACCAATGTCACTAGATTACCAATAGGTTTCTATTGAATCCAGGGTCTCAAATTATCCAAAATTTTCATATTAAACATATTCTCATCAATTCTTATAATAAAATAAGATAAAGATACATATTTTTAGACACAAATAATACCTTAAAATAACCATCATCGATAATCAAATTATTCAAAGAAAATCATAATTTTAAAATTCTATGAAATCACTTCTCAATGCAAAACAATATTTGCAAGGGTGGGACTATCCATTCACATCCAAATTGTAAAACTTATAGAAATATTAAGCATTAAAGAATTTATAATTTACTAGAAACATATCAGAATCAAATTATCAACAAAATTTTTCAATTTCATCAACTACACATATCTATCATTCCATACATATTTCTTAACAACTTTCAATAAAAAAACTACGGAATAAAACTAACGATCTTGGATTACTCACCATATTTTGAAGTTGCTTCTGTCAGCTCGTCATCAGTCGGGATGCCACCGTCAGCCCAAAAGCTAAGGCTAGCCAAACCAGCTGAAGGCAAGGGAAACAAAAAGGGCCAAGCTACTGCTGGCACATACAGCCAAGGGATACATCATAGAGAAGGAAAAAGGTGACCTTCGATGTACAGGCGGTCGGATGGCAGCTGAAACTGCCATATCTGAATAGCCTAGCTCACCAGTGTCGTGAAAAGCTTCAACCCAAGAAAAGAAACAGAACCATGAGACATTGCTGGCTTCCTTTGGCAAAAGATACTTACCGGAGCACAAGAGACGATCGGAAGAATGCTGACTCAACGGCAGCCTCCGAAAAGCTCTAGAAACGACTGGAAATGGTTGAAAAGAATAAGAGAGCCATGGAAAGAAGGAGGGCCCATGAGGGGGGCACCGGCTGGTCCAAGGTGCCCCTTTTTATAAATAATTTTTATTTTTATAGTTTATGTTTTGGCCCCTAAAGTTTGCATTGCCTTGCACTAGGGCCCCAAACTTTATGTCGCCTTAACTAAGGCCCAACTTTCACAAATCTTTTATTTAGTCCGTACCAATTTTTCAGTTTAGTCATTTTTCTATTTTAATTTTATTTTAAATTTTATTTTTATTTTTATTTTTATAAATTTTTCAGGTGTTACAAATTCTTCCCCCCATCAAAAGAATTTGTCCTCGGATTCTTAAAATTGGGGTATATTAGGGCAAAACAAACATCATAGAAAATGATGGGGGCATGCTCACATCACGCTTCCACTATGCACTCTTATATACGAAGACAAGAGAACCTTGTTAGGGTAATACGTGGCTCAAGGGATGAGATTTTATCCCCTTCTTGCCAAAACATGAGGTCAAATTCTAATGAATTTATCCAGAGCCACGTGCAATAATCTACATTTTCCTTGATTCATTCAAAAGTTCTTTCTAAAACCTATTGATCATTTCAATTTTCCTATGCAGGATCATCCTGGAAATAATCTGACAAACAGACATGAACAACTAATAGAATCATTTAAAATTGAACTATATTTGGAAAAAATTATATTAAAATTGACCCATGAAGGGCTCTGTAATAGAAAATAACATCTTCTGATGTTAGATAATCGCATAAGGTGATAAATGGAACAATCTTAATCATCAAAATCAAACATTTACTCTATGTTGTTTGCAAGCAGTGATCTTAGTCACTAGTAAACCAGGGAATACTATTTTCTTCATCCGATATTAATGACATTAATTTTCATATTCTCAGGAGAACCAATAGCTTGGCCCATCAGGATTCATTCAATCATAGAGGAGGAGAACACAATGTTCACCTAAAAATTGAGACAAACTATGGGCCAATGCTAGTCGAATAAAACAAAAAAATAGAATTGTTATATACTTGACTAACAATAGATCAATACTAAACAATAGCTTAGAGATGAAACAAACACGCTAAGAATTCAAATCACATGTCAATCCAACATGAAACTTACTAGTCAAAACTAAAAATAATTACCTATAATTAACAATAACATTTCTTATTAATAATGCAATCATATAGGCAGTCTAAGCTGCTGAATGAGTCAAAAGGAAACTCATTGGCCAGCTTAAATAGAGATTGGTCAAACAAAGTCGAAACAAATCAAATAAACTATAATTTCGTAATCAATCATATGAGAGGTCAGTGCGATGTCCACCCCAGAATTCAAACAAACAATCATACAAAGTTAAACCAAACTGAGAATAGATTTGTCACACACTTACCAGACAATAAATTAATGTCAAGCATAAGTTAGAGATGAAAACTTAAGTCTCATAATAATCCAATATAAAATTTATTGGAAATAATGCATTAATGCTGATCAGAACAAAATTGAAAAGAAAAGTCATCACACATGAATGAACAAAAATAATTTTATGCTAAAACAATCTCATAGGCATTCTAAACTGCCAAATAATCTGGAATAACACTTTATTGACCACGTTATATTGAGACTGGTCAAACAAAATCAGCACAGATCAAATAAACTATGATTCTAACATTCAATTGCAATTAATAAATAATAAATGATAATTAATTCAAAATAATCACTATCATAATTAAATAGCAAAATAACATAATCGCTTACCATAATTGTTACAGGTCGATACAAATTTTAATATCTACAATTTCTTTACCCTTGATCGAAACAAACAAGGGCAATTGTGATTATTATTTAAACTTTTCCTTATACTGTCCAGCTCTTAGCTATTCATATGGTTTCTTTTTGTTATAATTAACTTTAGATTTTCAGATTATTAGGTCCTCATCTGGACCTTGATGAACTATACAACTAAGAGACACCTGATCAATTCTATCTTCAAAGTAAAATAGCTTCAGATTGCACTCTTTCAGGTACAACCTTAACAGTGCATCTTTGAGAACTTTAGATTTCCCATGCTTGTACTATGAGGGAACATCTATTAAAATTTCCTGAAAATCCTTCTGAACATATAATTTTCTTGATAATCTGAAATATCTTATATAGAGTCTAGAACAAATTTTTCTTTCAGTAGCATTTACATTTTCTACGTCATTTATGCTCAAAACTTTCAGAAAACTGAGGCAATGTTGCCTCGATCCTGTAACTGTAAATAGTGTATCATATCTTTTACTGACATTCAAAACAAATATCAGGATAGATTTTTATTCAGAAGCTTTTAGAAAAATCGGAACAATGTTCCTTCTAGTACACTGCTAGAAATAGTATTTCACATTGTTAATTTTTCAGTCTTCAGCCGATACTACAGCTATTACCCATATTTCTTTACTGTCATGCAATAGAGGATCCGTATTATATGGAACCACAATACACATATGAGTAGAGATAGGAAACATAGGATTTGTGAATACTTACAATATATCTAAGGTATGGGCATTAATGCATCCCTACTCATGTGTCATGCTCCCAAGCGCACTAACATAAATCGGGTATGCTTGTCCCATATTGACAGTTAAATATTTCTATGATATCACATTATACACATATCCCTAAAAACTAGGCTCTAGTACCACCTTTGTCACGACCCTCCCAGGGGGTCCGTGAACGACGTAGGAGGTTTCCTACGAGAAGGTTACCCATAGAGAACCTCCTACAAGCTTGTCTATGCATAATGACCTATAAATACATTTCTATTTTTGCTAAAAATCCAGTAGAATTTCCCTTATAATCTGGCTGCCTAGACTCAAGGCCTTAATACACAACAAGGGTCACATGCCCATCAAACCTATATAACAAATAAATAGACACACAGTGGCCCAAACTAGACAACAACCTACTAGGCATCGAGGACTCAATCACAAACATAATGCAATAAATATTCTTATCTAATAGACAAGTCACAATATCAATTTATACAAGGTTTTCACAACAAACAATATGGGCTTCATGCCAAGCAAAGCACACACAGCAGTAAACCATATATGCAGTGGCCCAAGCTAAACATTCATCCTACTAGCCATCCAAAACATAAACTAATACAACCCATAGTTACTATTTTACCTATTACTATTTATATATATATTTACTATTTTATTCCTTTTCATTTCTATTGAAGAAGTCTCGAATATTTAGTAAGCGAGTAGTCCCACCAAAACTAAAATTTAAATTTTACAGATTGATTATATAAAATCCATCAAAACGAGACTTTTCTAAAAACTCTTTCATATTTTTTTTTGTAAGAGAAAACATATATATTTCATAAAATAGCTTTTTCATAAATCCAATGTTTATTTATCAAATAAAATATTTCAAAACATATCTCTTTTTCTTTAAAGAAATATTGGTTGGATCTAGATAATTCCAACAGGTGACTAAAATTGATCATATCGCTCCTAAACCATCCATAACACCAATTAGTTATATTATTTAATTACACATTCCCTTGTATCGCTCCAACTATCACCAGGTGGTCATAAATGTACTTCTTGGGATTATCCAGTAGTTCCAGACCCAAAGGAATCCAACAGGGAACCAGAATCGAATCTCCAAGTCTAATTGTATTACACCTGACCAGTTTATCCCCTTATTTGTCCTATAGATCAGAATTGATATACACAGGTACACTTGCGGGTTACTAAGGAATTACTAATGGATCCTCAATTAAATAAATCATCTTAAATATAGCATGTAACTCTGTCAAAATATATTTAAATTAATCAAAGTATTTTATAAACCAACTAAAGCATTTCTATTTTCATTTCCATTCAAGATGTAGAAAAATAATATCAACACTTGGACCCCAAGGAAACTCCCATTGGTAATCAAGACATCATCAATATTTTTTTCCACTTATTACAGATATCAAATACTCATATTCGATGATCATATTTCTCGATATGCCAAATAGGCTAATACCGCCCCTTGGGCTTTTACTATCATTCAGGCCATTTTCTGTATTATCTAGCCATATCGGCTATTTACCAATGTCACCAGATTATCAATAGGTTTCCATTGAATCCAGGGTCTCAAATTATCCAAACTTTTCATATTGAACATATTCTCATAAATTCTTATAATAAAACAAGATAAAGATACGTATTTTTAGACACAAATAATACCTTAGAATAACTGTCATCGGTAATCAAATTATTTAAAGAAAATCATAATTTTAAAATTCTATGAAATCACTTCTCAATGTAAAATAATATTTGCAAGGGTAGGACTATCCATTCACATCCAAATTGTAAAACTTATAGAAATATTAAGCATTACAGAATCTATAATTTACTAGAAATATATCATAATCAAATTATCAACAAAATTTTTCAATTTCCTCAACTACACATATCTATCATTCCACACATATTTCTTGACAATTTTCAATCATAGAACTACGAAATAAAACTAACGATCTAGAATTACTCACCATATTTTGAAGTTATTTCTGTCAGCTCACAGCTGGCGGCCTAAAAGCCAAGGGTGGCCAAACCAGTTAAAGGCAAGGGAAACAAAGAGGGTCAAGTTGCTATCGGCTCATACAGCCAAGGGACAAGTCAGAGAGAAGGAAAAAGGTGACCTCCAATATACAAGCGGTTAAACAACAGTCGAGACTACCATGTCCGAACGGCCTAGCTCGTCGGTGCCATGAGAAGCTACAGCCCAAGAAGAGAAATAGAACCCCGAAACATGTTGGCTTCTTTGACAAAGAATACTCACTAGAGCACAAGAGACAGCTAGAAGAACGTCATCTCAATGGCGGCCTCTGGAAAGCTCTAGAAACGGTCGAAAATGGCCAAAAAGAAGAAGAGAGCCATGGAAAGAATGAGGCCCTGTGAGAGGGGCACCGACTAGTTTGGGGTGCCCCCTTTTATAAATAATTTTTATTTTTGTAGTTTATGTTTTGGCTCCTAAAGTTGCACCACCTTGCACTAGGGCCCCAAAATTTATGCCAACTTAACTAAGGCCTAGCTTTCATAAATCTTTTCAATTTAATCCCTATCAATTTTTTAGTTTAGTCCTTTTTCTATTTCAATTTTATTTTAAAGTTTATTTTTATTTTTATAAATTTTTCATGTGTTACATATTTTTGCAGAGATTTCTCCCTAGAGTTGGCTCTTAAAACACTACCCTTCCTTTACAATGGATTTTACCCTTATTTATCATGGTTGGGGTGTTATACAAAGTTCTATAAAAATGCAAGTTGATCCTCTAAGTCAACTTCTGCAAACTCGTTGTCAGTCAACCTCTGCAAGTTGGCTTTTTCTTAGTTTGAGCAATCAACAAGCTTTGGGCTAATTCTTGCAATGACTTCATTCTTATGTGGACTAGACCTTTATTAGCTAGACTTTGTCTCTTGGACTTTTACTAGCCCATTTATGAAGACCTAAAAATACCCATAACATTAGCTTCTCACCTCTTAGTTCGTTCTACAAACTCGGAGTTAAAATTATTGGCAAAGGTCTACACGTGTATTCTAGAGAGTTGTCATTTTATACTTCTTATCTTGTTGCTTTTGCCTAAACTATACTTTTAACATGCATGTTCTATAGCCATTTGTGTGGCAACCTTACTTTTTGTAGGACCATTTGATTGAGGGTAGTTGGACAATCTCTAGATCCATTAGTTAAGCCAGACTAGTCTTTATAAGGTATAAAAGTCTTTTTTACTTTTCACAAAATGGCCTGATAGATGCGTTGGCTAAGCCCCTCATATCTTTGATAATCTAGTCCTTGACATAATGTATCAAGGCGTGTATGGCTTGATGCATGAGGTTCCCATTGACAGTTCCTCTTTGAGGATCTTAGGAAGTTTTGTACAAATTTTGTAACCTCCTCATGGTTGTACTATGGAATTCAACCCTTCTAGCCATGTTCTTTTGCCTCCTTGCATGGTAAACTTGGTTTCTCCTAGTACCTTGGGGAAATAAGGCTAAGGGATAAGCTTTTAGCTAAAGAGGATGAATAAGCTTGAGTAGTTAGCATGCTTCTTGATCCGTCAGCTCATAGGATTTGGCTCCTAAAAGCTAGGTCCTTCTTTTATGGTTGTCGTAGGCTTGCTTTGATTTGTATTCTTGAATCTTCATGTATATTTACCTCGTTGAATAGGGTTTTTAATGAATGAACTCTTTTATGATTCTTGTGCATTGTGTTGGATGTTCTATGTATCTCAGAAGATAATATGTAGGTTGACATAAATAAATTCCTACAAATCACTGCTATATAAAATATTAAGTAAGTTGAATGGCCAATTAGTCATATTAACGTTTCTTGGTTAATAATGAGAATGAGCATTGGAGTGCCTTAACAGGTAATGAGAATGAGCACCGAAGTGCCTCGATAGGTAATGAGTATGAGCATTGGAGTACCTTGGTTGGTAATGAGTAAAATGTCCAGACACGTTGTATGAGAGCTACACCTTGAGATAATAGGCCACATGAAAATTGCACCTTAATTGGTATGAGATTAAGTACCCAGATAGGTCAAATGAAAGCATAATAGGTTGCATGAGAGTTGTGCCTTTAATGCTCAGAATGCACTTCAACTAGTATGAGTTTAAGTGCCCAAGAGGTCGCATGGATGCACCTCGGCTAGCACAAGTTCGAGTGCTCACTGGGTGATTAGGTGCACCTCAGCTAGCATGAGTTCAAGTGCTCAATGATCAATTAGGTATGCCTCGGTTGGCATGAGATCAAGTGCTCAGTGGGTGATTAGGTACACCTCGGCTGGCAAAAAGTTGAGTGCTCTATAGGCGATTAGGTGCATCTTAGTTGGCATAAGGTTAAGTGCTCAGTAAGCGATTAGATACGCCTTGACTGGCATAAGTCTGAGTGCTCAGTAGGTAATTAGGTACGCCTTGGCTAGCACGAGTTTGAATACTCAATGGGCGATTAAGGGCACCTTGACTGGCACAAGTTTAAGTGCTTAGTGGGCGATTAGGGACTTTTCGGCTGGCACGAGTTTGAGTGCTCGGTGGGTGATTAGGTGCACCTCAGCTAGCACATTGAGCAATGGGTTGTGACAATTAGCTCGTCATGACTTTGCCAAATTGAATGCTCCTTTTGAATTAGGAGGGTGAGAGCTTGCTTCCAGTATAATATTCTAATGAGAAAAGATCCAGCTTCATCCCTGAAAAAGGAAATGAAAACTAGCAGTAATAGAACATTTAATGTAAAGGACAGAAATTATATCTAACTCATTCAAATAGGAACCATAATGCCATTGTTGAGGCCAATATGGCAAAATATCTGCATCATTTCTTCCAAGGCAATGAATCAACAATTAATCTAGCACTAAAAGCTTGATAAAATGACGATGTGGATTGAGAAAATTTGAAAGGGATGACGTAGGCAACTGCAATAACTTTGATACAAGCTTATGTTTGTTTTGGTATTGAGCTCATGAAGGTTAAAGACATGAGCTTGAGGTCATTATTCACCCTGGACCTTCTTTAAATATTGTTATGAATGGAGCTCCTTTCCCCTAAACAGCTCTGGCTTCACATTAATTTGAAAATGAGCTTTTGAACTGTATAGAAATAACCAATTGCAGCCTTGACCCAAATAGAACATCATTTGCCATTGCTAGCTTGGCTAGGTCCGCAAGCCGATGTTGTGGCTAGAAAGCATAGGTTATAGCAGCTAATTTTGGGAGTGGCTCTAGTGGTGTTGCATAAAGCTAGCTCCAGTAGCTAACAGCTTACTGTTGTAAGGCACTTAATGCCAACTCATTCCATCCAGTACTAAAACTCTAACTATGGCAGGGAGATCCATCATAGTTTTCCTTTAAGGGGGACTTCGGCAAGGGTATTTGATAGTGGACTAAGTTAGTGAAAAGCTATTGCTCTACCTCTAACCAGCTCAGGTGCAAAATGATAACATTCCTCCTTGCTAGCTGAACAAGAGTGTGAGGCTATCTTGAATGTACCTCAGCTCGTGGGGATGACTTGAGGAAGGTTCGGCCAGTGAAATGCACTTCAGCTCATGATGTTGTTGTCAAAGCCAATACAAGAAATTATATTTAACTCCACAATGCTATTGCTGAAGCTAGTACAAGAAATTTTTGCATCATTTCTTTTTAGCCAAGAGAAGAGCAACTATCCCAATGCTGAGAGCCTGATGCAAACTGGGATGTGATAACATAGGTAATTGCCATAACTTTGGTACCAATTTGTTTGTTTTGGTATTGAGCTCACGAAAATCGAAGGCACGATCTGGAGGTCACTAGGGGATTGTTGGCAAAGATTCTTCTTAGTTACCTCAGATTTTAGTCCCTCTAGGAGTCTTAGCCATTCCTTCCACTAAGAGTTACGTCCAAACAATAGAGAACAGGACCAACTATTACAAGAATGCATGCCAAGTTGATAACTTGATCCGAGCTTAATGGGATGTTGGGCCAATCGTCATCCTGGTTGTCACCTTTTCACCATCTCTAGTGCTTGTTGGAGCACAACTCTGGCTCTTGCAATAAGGGCAAATTGATTGAGTCCACCCAATGCCTCTAAATAAAGCTTCAGGCTTTCGATTTCAAATCAAATGAATGACTCACCTTTGTTAGTTGCAAAGTTTAGTAACTTTACATTCAAAGCCAATGGATTGTAACAAAAGGTTTAACTGCCATCACTATTAACAGGCAAAGTTTCACCCACCTTTAAATATAAAAACATTTGAATTGCAAGATGATTGGCTTCAACCAGCCATAAACCGAGACCATCCCAGAAAGCTAGACCTATAAGCTCTTCACCCTACACAAGTAGCTACTGGTTGCAGTGAGGTGTTCGTCCTTAGCTCTTAATAATCATTGCTTTCCATTGTGGCACAATAGTTGGAGCAATAGAAGCAGTTGTGTCTATGTACTTCTTAACTAGGTGGGCTGAGTGATGGATAGCTTCACTCTGTCAAGCTCAAATAGCTTGCATATGTCCATGGAGTCAAGTTGAATTGTGTCCTGCTTCATCTAAAGGCAAGCAAGGGTTGCCAAAAGGAACATGGTTAAGATGGATTGGATGAGCAATCTATAAGTGATAACCTACATCATCTTTAGTACTTAATGGACGAAGCAAACTCATCATCGAGCCTAGTCTTGGTGCATGGTCACTATACGAGCTCATTATCGAACCATCTCGCTGCATAACTGCTAAGAGCTTAACATCATATTGCTGTTGGTGGTTAACATTGAACCTAACCTTATTGTATGGCCACTGTGCATGAGCCTGTCATTGAATCTAGTTCTAGTATGGCTGATGCACTAGTTTGACACTAACCCAGTTGCTGCATGGCTGACATGTGAGCTCGACACCAAACCCAAGTATTGTATGGTCACTGGCTCATCATCCCAGCCACTGCATGGCTGCTGTGTGAGCTTATCATTAAACCATCTCATTGCATATTGGTGCGAGCTCAGCACCATGCTCACGCATATCTAAAACCAGATCAATGTCGAGAAGAAGCATTTCCACTGCTCAAAATGTGGCTAGCTAAGATGGTGAGCCTGAGCCCTTGATGAGTTGTCCTACTGGTAACTCCAGCAGCTGCTGGGAGCCTTGGAACATCTCAAGTACGTAGCTAGAGATCTTCTGGCTTAGAATGATGCTACCTTATATACACTTTAGCTTATAACTATCTTGAATACAATTCAACTCACATCTGTCTTGAACTACATTGTTGACTTCAAGTCACAAAGTAGTGCATATTGCCAAGGGCATCCTCAGCTTCATGATTGTGTTGTAGACTAAAACAAAATAACCCTTGAACTAGGCTGTCAATGTTTTCATGTCCTCACCAGGGAAGAATTCCACGTTGCCCCAATCAAAATGTCAACTCTGTCACCTTTAACAACTTTTGTGATGTTACATCCTAATATGATAATGTATCAAGAAGATGTGCATATGGATTTTTCCTTGGGTTATCATCATATACACCATTATCATTTGTTGCTCTAAGCACGACCTTTGCATTAATTTTCACACAATGAAGTGCTATAGTAGTATCAGTTGTAAAGAATGCATTTCCAATTCTAGCAACAAAAATGACAACCCTTCCTTTTTCCAAATGCCTTATAGCCCATTAGCGTATACATGGTTCTGCAACCTCAGACATGTGAAATACGATTTGCATCTGAGTAGGAATGCCAATACTCTCCATTGTTGCTTGAAGAAATATAGCACTCATTACAATCACCAACATCCCAATATAATATGCTAATGAGCGGTCCAAGCCACTACTTCTAGTCTAAGAGGACCCATGGAATATATTACCCCCACCAACTGCTAGTGCAATCTCAGTGCCAAGATGAGTCACAAAGACAACCTACCTTGCAATTGCCAAAGTGATCTTTGGATTGATATTCTGCGAATGATCTCTTGCAAGTGCTTCTCTGCTCACTTTGAGCAAAACTCTTTGCCACTTGTATGATGACTTGCCAAAGTCATTTATTGACAATCTAAAGGCAAACATAGATGACATTTTGTTGATGGTGCAACATGGCTAGTGGCAAGCACATGCGCATCATCAAAACTCACTACATGGCCACTGTGTGCAAAGTCACTTGCCAGGCCAGACACCTTCTAGCTTAGAAAGATGTTACTGCTATTGCTAATAACTTGTATCATTTTTAGTACTTAGTAGATGGTGTGAGCTCGCTAGAGAATCAAGTCTCACTACTTGGCAATGCAAACTAGTGATTGAACCATGTCTCTGCATGGCGATGCGAGCTCATTATCTAGTCTTGCTACATGGGGGTTTGAGCTCATCATCGAACCTAACCATTGCATGGTCACTGTGTGTGAGCTCAATCATCATGCTTACATCCAGAACCAAGTTCAGAATGATGCTGCTGGTGTGAGCTCGTTATTAAACCAAGTCACTACACGGCTGTGTGATTTCATCATCCAGCCTCGTCTCGCTGCATGGTCATGCAAAATCACTTGATACCAGAGATCTTCTGGCTCATAACGATGTTGTCTTGAACGCACTTCAACTCATCGTTATCTTGAAGGCACCTTGGCTTGCAATGCTATCTTGAAAGCACCTCAGCTTGATGTTGTCTTTAGTTTGTAGCAACACTATCTGAGGGGATCGGTGCTGCAACCTTACTCGGTTGCAGGACAACACCTCAAAATTTCTAGCTATGATAGACAAATTTCCAAACTGGAGGAGCAAAAGCTTTAACTCCTGTCAGTTGTGGTTCAGCCATAGAAACATTAGCTGGCATATGATGAGTTTTAAGCAAAACAGAGTAACTGGTTCAGCCATTTGCTACTAAGATTCAAATAGCCTGTTTTATGACAGAGCCTTAAGAAACTTGGCCGATCTCAACTATAATAGTGAGCTTCATCATGCTTCAGCTACAAGTGATGATCTGCGGCAATAAGGCATCGTTGACATGGCAAAAAGAGTTACTGGTTAGTTCTAAACTGAACCGGAAAGGAAGTTGGCTAATTGGCTTTGTTCGGATCAGCCATCATAGTTGAACAGAAAATTAACTAGGATGCAGATGAGGCCCTCCTTCTAGCGCTAAAATGTTGACGGTAAAATTTGGTAAGCCTAATCTAGTCAACCAGAATAGTTTTTGAAACCTCAAACTACAATCCAATTATGTAAGTATCAAACATATGTAGAAAGCAAAGGAAGAAGAAGAAGAACAGGGAAAAGATAGTAGAGGTTTTTTAATGTGGTTTGGCTAAAATTCTTTATTTGCATTCCTACGTCCACTATAGTGTTACTACTGGGAAAAATGTTTATTGAGTACAATAATTTTTACAGAGATTTCTCTCTAGAGTTGGCTCTAAGAATACTACCCTTCCTTTACAATGGATTTTACCCGTATTTATCATGACTAGCAAGCTGATCCTGCAAGTCAGCTTCTACAGGCTCTTTGTCAGTTGACTTCTACAAACTGTTCCCTACAAGTCGACCTTTACAAGTTGGCTTTTTCTTGGTTTGAGCAATCAACAAGCTTTGGGCTGATTCCTACAGCGACTTCATTCTTATATAAACTGGACCTCTATTAGCTAGAATTTATTTGTTGGACTTTTACTAGTCCATTTATAAAGTTTTAAAAATACCCATAACACATATTTTATAAAATGATATCAACCTGAGATTTGCACGTCAGAATAATCATAGACAATTGATGCCCCATATATATTTTCATTGTGGATTGATATTATTACTTAATGTGAATAGTATTGAATGATTCAAAAGAGTTCATAAAATTAGTATTCTTGCAATATTTCTGAGTCTAATCATCTATCTTATTTATAATAATAAATAGATTAAAAAAATTAGTACGGTGGGCAGAGGTGTTTACCTATTTAAAAATAGATATGACTCTGTACAAAATAGAAGGAGAGCTAGATTGCCTGTTCAAGTTCAGTACACTGTGCCAACAAACTTGAACAGTAAAGGGAAGATATTTCTTCACATTGCTTGAGAAATCATTTAAAAAAAAAAAAAAAAAAGGCAGCAACTGTGCATGGCTTCACATTTCACGCCAAGAAACATGAAGCTCGTGTTCGTGTTTCCCCTAACAGATAATTAATTCATCAACACACAATTTAATTAAGAATCCCCTTAGCATGCATTGTTGTTTTAAATAAATGAAACGACAAACGAGGAATTGTTAACGATTATTATATATGCAATGACACACCACCTTCAAAGCTTGCGAATTTCCAAATTAAACAGATCGTAATTTTACTCTACAAAGACGGATTTGGCCTCTACTGCATTATAAATTCGAAGATTCAAAGAAAGCTGCCAAGCTGGAGCCCCGGCTTCTTCTTACATCAGCAAATAAACTCGTAAGCAAAGATTGGTTAGTCAAAAACGAGATCAAGTTAACTATGAACCATTAGACTACAAAATGAAGGGTAGTTTGGAAATTTTGTTTTAAAACACCCAGTGGGTGGTGATATTATCGTTTTCCAAAAAACGTAATATATAAACCCCACGTAGATTAGCATAAACTTAAATCAATATGAGGATTATTGTCTTTATATATATATTAAGCCAAAAAGGGCTTATGAACATAATCAAGATGTAATACTTCCACCTAAAACCTACGACAGTCATAATATTTAAGATTAACATGGACAAATTCAACTTAGTTCAGTAGTGGGTTTCATTTTTGGCTGACTAATCAAAGAATAACTAAACCACTTTCAAGTTCAACATTGATGCCAGATTTACACAAGTATCATCAAAATTCACTAAAGATATATTTGATATATCCATAAAAAAGATATAATAGTATAAATAAATAATATCAAATTTTAACAAATATTTTGCTCATATGTCAAATAATATAATTATTGTGGGTATATTTAGAACCATACAAATAGGCTGACAAATCCAACTAGAAAAAGTTTAGCTCATCCAAGCATTGAAGTCGCTAAACAAAGGCATTAAATCGACAGACATGAACTCATATCGCAGAATAAGGGCCAAGGCAACAGCTCCAGCTTGTTAAGATGAGTTCTAGTTCGCAGGTTGAAACGAGCTACCTCAACCATCATCTAGAGGCTTTGTGATTAAACCCGAGATGGGATTAACTTGCATGGAACAACTTACAGACACCAACATGCAAGAATCATCTTGCAATTCATTTATTATTTTTTTTCTTCTTTGTAATATATTAAGATTGTACACCCCAATAACTATAAATATGGGTTGAAATCATTGTATAAGGAAGGATCAAATTCTTAGACTAAGAGGATCCTCGGAGAAACATACCACAAATACAGATACTCTGTAAAAATATAGTACTTAGTAGTTAGATTGAGAAATAAAATCATTCATGGACATAGGAATCCTAAAAAAAAAATTTAACCAAACTACATTAAAAACTCCCGATACCTTCCTGTTCTTCCTCTTTCCTTCTGTTCTTCTCCTTACAATTAGTTTGCAGTTTAGGTCTTCTAAACATTTCTGATTGATCAAATTCGTATGTCAATAATAATCTTATATGGTCATCTTTTCCATTTAGACATACATGAACAGATAGGATAAAATTAAAAATTTTCTCTCCCATTTGCCCTTAATCCTTCTCACTTTCACTTTTCTATTCTAATAGTAAGGATAATTGTGACAAAACAAGTAATTTTAATACTATCATGTTACATGCAATTGGATAATAAATAACTAATAGGATAATATTATTCTATGACATTACTTATAACATTTTATACCAAATACCAGATATTATAATATCTTTATTATCTTTTTATTTTATCTTATACCGTCATGTTCACTTGTGCTATCCTATCATATCCTTTATGTAGCTTTCTGGGCAGCGCCCATAGTGGATGAAATGCACGGCCGAGATGGTCCTTGCAAGCAACGTGGATTATTCGTGACTGAGTGGCCGATACCAGTTTTTTTTGTTCATTTTCGTGTCTTAGTTGTTCTGTTATCTAAAAAAACAAACCATTCCATATGCAGGATTAATCCTCTTTAATCTTATAAGTCTGCACGCCTTCTTCATTTCATCATCAATCGTCGTTTCTATGTCGGGAAACTCCACAATTGGACCGTGGCCGACATGAATGTCGCCTCCAGTCAGGGAAATAGGTGCAAAGGGGCCAATAAGGAGAGAAAAGGAAACCCAGACAAGAAGCGATCTAGAGGGCTCTAAGTGGAGAAAGCAAAACGAGAAAGCCAATAAAAGACACGAAATTAAAACAGCAATGAAGATGAATGCCTTGTTCGGTTTCTATTATGAGTATTTTTTAAACAACACAAATAGGCGGGTAGAAGTTTAATGAATAGACCCAGCTGATAAAAGTCCAGTTCAATTAGGATTGAGGTCGTAGGAGCAAGGCATCAGATTATCAAATGTGAACTCAGGTCGCTGGCTAACAAATATCAAAGATGAGGTTTAGTCTGCAGTTTGAAGTATGTTCTCCCAACTATCAGTTCAAAAAAGACTATTCAATTACTTATTTAATAGAAATCATTTATTAACTGTTAGTAATCAATTTATGATTCATTTCCATTATAGAATACATAGTAACACACAGATGCTATATAAAAGGAGTTGAAATTATTGTAAAAAGAGACGAGATAATACAAACATAATACTAAAAACTTAGTAAAATACTAAAAAATAATATAACCATAGACGTAGGTCTTACATCTGGTTGAACCATGTTAAAAAGCACTTAATATCCCCCTGTTCTTTCTTTCTTTCTTTTTTTCTCTTCCTTACAAATTTACCTTTACAACTTACAATTTGAGGTGCTGGACTTAGATTAATTGATTTCATATGTCAATAGTTTCTGATGACGTTGTGATTCTGCTATGAAAAAGTGGATGCTTTAGATTGGAGTAGGAACCTCGGCCTTGTGTCTTCATCTAAGAACTCCATTATTCAATCTCACGGAGAAAATGAGAAAAAGGAGTTAGTGTTGCAGTAGAAATTGATTGATCCGCGAGCAGGAAATAATTTATGCATCATACTCATCAAGTATATTTTAGTTTAATAGGTATGTGTTTGCAATTTTTACATTTAATTAGTTATAATGTTAGTTTCTTCTATTTAGTAATAAAAGATAAAGTTTATATTAAATTTTTTAAAATAAATAAGTACATTTTATCTTATTGAAATTCTATTTTTATTGTGTTAATTATTTAATGAGTCTTAAAGAAACTATCATTTTAATAATAATTATTTTAAAAAATAAATAAAAGAAAAACATGCCAATATTTTCAATTAAAGAGATAACTTATTTTAAAATATTTTTATTAAAAAATAAAATAAGTTGTGTTATATTTATATTATTAATTCTATTTTATAAATTTATATTTAATGTGTTAGTTTAAAAGTATTATCACAAAACCAGAAAACCGTAAGGTATATTGACAAAATAATTAATAGTTTCTATGTTAAAGTATTGACAAAATGTGATTATAATATATTTAATTTGAAAATATGATATTTTAAAATTAATAGTAAAAAGATATTGATAAAATTTATATAATAAACTTTGATTTCTATTTTAATTTTTTTTATAAAATGAAATAATTAACTAATTAAATTAATAATTTTTATATTGAATTATGAAATTATGTTAGAATAGTTTTATTAAAAAAATAAAATATGTCATCTTATTCTTTTGTTACTTAGTTATATTTTATAAATTCATGTTTAATAGTTGGTTTAAAAGCACTTATACAAAATTATAATTAATCACATAATTTTTAGTTTAAAATATGACATTTGAACTTTGATATTATGAAGATGTTGGAAATTTTTAAATAAAAAATTTGATTTCAATTTTAAAATGTTGAAATATATAACTAAATCAAATTTTTATGTTAATGGCTTGCTTATTTTTTAAGATATATTAATCAAAGAAAATGTATTCATTTAATATAAAGTATATTGTTAGAACACAAATTCTTAACTATGACCGACGTAAATATCAATTTTCTCAATTAATAATAGCCAGCAATTAACCTATTTCTATCTTCCATTCCATCTTATTCTTGTTTCAATATTTCCTAATTGTATTTACTTAAATTCATTTAATTACTTAAGAAATCATAAATTTATAGAAAAGAATGGATACTTATTGAAATATACATACACTTTTATAATATACAACGACATTGCCAATTAAGGCATATGCTTGTTTAAACATCAGTCCAACAAATTCTCAAAAAAAAAAACACTTATACAGACAACTAGTTAGCCCTAAGAGTCATTCTTCTATACTACGCCTCATGTCGTCACAAGGGCAAGGCAAAATAGAAGGTAGTTCAACCTATTACTTGCTAAGGAACCAAAAGGTATAGGTTCAACTAACTATGTTCTCATGGAATTTTATGACCTTACTATTTATAGGTTTTCAAAGGATTAGCAAAAAGTGTAGATGAATGATAGATCCCTTAAGGATCAAATCATCTAATGGCCATTATTAATCAGACATTATGGGGTTGCAAGGGAATAATTTCCACTTGATGTAAAACCTCACAACTAGCTAAATTCAAGATTATAATATAATAGATCCTAATTTCATACATTCCAAAGGGATTATCTACTATGGTGGTAAATACATTAGCAGTGATTTCCATAGGATCGTTGTTTATCCTTATTTTTTAGGGGGTGGAATAGCAATATTATCTTGAGAATAAAAAAAATAGTTCATAGAATAGTGAGTCTGGGACTTTATGAGATAATCCATACAAAACTTATGAATTTTCTAGTAACAACAAATATACATACCTCATATTTTAGGTCATATTATTATGCCATATTTCAGTATTTCCTAGAGTAATAACAATTCAAGTAAGTAAAATAAATAATCAAGTTCAAGACCCTCCTTGTTATTCTTTCCACTGTATCCTGTATAATCGCCAACCTTATCCTTCCAAGTTCCACTGTATCCCATGCTACATATCAGAACGCATAGATTTAGGATCTGATTCAAAAATCCCATCTCATCTCATCATTATCATTCATAGTCTCATATCTCATAGAAAGTTTTCAAACTTTCAAATAGTATCATAATTTGTAACAAACGTATCATATAGTCACATTTCCATTTCAAATCATGACAACCTATTCCTTGTCACATTATTACATAATTATCAAGATTATTTCTTTAGCATCAATATATATATATAATTAGTAAATTGATTCATATTAGCTTATGAGTTGGCTCAATTAGGATTTATTGATGATTATATTGGGAATAGTTGGAAATTATTTGAAGTTAGGTTAAAAAAATGAGAGTTGCTTCATAGAAAAGTGAGTTTGAGCTATTTGAATATAAAAATCTGTAGGTGCGAGCATGGTCATGATTAAAATTTGAGTAGAATTGTATTGGAATCGTGAAATTCAAACGGGAAGGGTTCAATTTGACTCGAGAGGATCCAATGCAAAAATGTGAGTTTGCTTGCCTAAAATTGTAAATTTTCAAGAAGTCCAAATATGTATGCAATCAAAATCATGATTGAAATCAAAAAATAGTGTAGGATGGGTCAATTCGAATCAAAAGATACTAGTTAAATTTCTAATTCAAATCATAAGACACAATTCAACGTGATTTTTAGGAGCATGATAGCAAGGTCAGTGTAAATATGGCAATTCAACTTGTGAACTTTGGAAATGATGAAAAATAATAGCCAAAAACAAGGGAAACACCATGCAACTTCCATCAAATCATAAAGGTTCAACATTCCATTGTTTTAAAGGATTAACAAGCATAAATTCTAGTTTTTCCAAACATAAAACCATATTTATATCAACAATTCCAAGAAATTCAAACTAAGCCATAGGACCACACAATATCCGTTTTCCTTATCTTAATTAATAATTCAAAGATTCATATCTAGTTAGTTATATTATGACTCATAAAAGAGGTAAAAATCACTCACCCAAGTAGTTGAAACAAGGAGATCAAGATAATTTGTAAAGGTTCTTCACTACTCTTCATGAACAAAAAGAAAACATGTTAACTTCTTGAATTTTTCAAGGGTTTTCTTTCATCAAATAATCAAATACTATTAGATTATAGTTTCATTCCATAGAAACAACTAGAAATAAAAGATTTAAACTCTAAAAACTTCAGAAATTCACATGGGTTCTTGAAGCAACAGTGAAACAAATAATAACTTTTGGATTAAAAAATTCATAACTCAGATTATTCTTGATGAATCAATAAGATTTTGGTACTGAGTTGAAGAGGAAGAAGAGGGAAAGTAGTTACAAAAATATGAAAAATAAACATGAAGGATTGAGATATTTACTTAGAAAGAGAGAAATGTAAAGAGAGAGTTCCCAAGTTAAAGTTTAAATGTGTTGTATGAAATGCAACCAAGGAAGGGCTAAGGAAGAAGAAAGGGGAACCAACTCTTTAAGGGCAAAGTAGGAAAATTTGAGTCAACTTCCACCTTTAACTCTTAGGCAAGCTTTTTTTCTTTTTTCTTTTTTTTTCCTTTTCCTAATTCTTCAATTTTGAGTCTAAATTTAGCATATTCACCAATTGCCTACGACTTTAAAATTTTGTCATAAATTAGTTAAATTAATTATCTTCTCAATGAATATAAGTTTGCATTTGTAAGTACTTGCAGCCCTAGTTTTCTTTGAAATTTTCTAGAAATTAAATCCTGAAAACACGAATTTTATTGTATAAGCATCCAAAATGAAAATTTCTAGTTTATGAGGATTTTTAAAATTCATATAATTTATTTCTCCTACATATAGACTCTTCGTATCTTAGAAATTGCAGTTTGAAACTCCCGAACTTTCCAAATTCACCTTTTCATATTTTTTTGAAAAGTCATTTTATTATCAAAATTAATTTTAGAAAAAGTTCAGAGGTATTACATATACTTTCAAAGAAATCCGATATAATCTTTATATTTCAAAGATTAAAATAAGAACACATGGGGGTGAGCAAAAAGTTTTGAATCGTGACTAATGAACCAATTCTAACTGAATTTGGTCAGTTAATCACTGTTTGTTTTGATATATAGTCGATCACAGGTTATTTTTTACGTAAATTTTCTAGTTTCGATTTAACATGGATGGGTTGCTCTTTAACTATTTTAACTTGATATTAACTATCATTCACTTTATTTTCTTTACCCATTTAATCAATTTGCCTAACATCTCATTTTTATCTAAAATATTTCCTTATTTTGAACCCTAGTAGAGCTACTCTCTGCCTTCTTTGCCTTACTGCCACATATCTTTGGAATCTACATCTCTCCTCATGAGTTCCATGTTTTAACAATCATTGACAACCAAGATAGAAGCTTTGATCTTCCTTGAGGGTGAGTGCTTTGTTGTGTTACCTCATCCTCAACGCAAAGAGAATTTATGTTTCAAGGTTTATGTCTCTCTCATCTTCTCAAAGTCTTATTTAACAATATGCACACAAGCACACATGTGTTTGTGCTTATAATTTGATGTATGTTGAAAAAGTTTGAAAATGTGATAATGGGTAATAGATTTTAATTCATATTCATGAACCTAGCAATATTTGAGCTTGAAGGTTTTTTTTTCATTATTATTTCATTTTTGGGGTTTTGAATTTAGTTGATCAGGTTGAGTTTTTTATTCTTATTTTTTGTTCTTCTTGGGTTTGCTGGCATTTAAGATTTTAACTAATAAATATGTTGTTTTTGTTTACAAATAAGCTCAATTGAACTTATTTTCATTAAAAAAAAAAAACTAAAACTGGCCTTTATTGATCTTAACCATTGAATGTGACATAGAGCAGTTAGGTTAGGAGAGTTGATGGGTTTCAATTAATTCTAATTGGGTCCTAGGTAAATTCTGTCAAGTAAAATTTGAGGCTTAAAACTGGTATAACTCGACCGATGCCCACCCTTAAATGGACATAAGCAAACTAAACTACCATGTCAAAGAAACTAATGACAGGACTAATTTGATGTAAAAATTAGAAAAAAGATATCTATTTGATGTAAAACATACTTTCAAGGAAAATTTGATCTTTCAATGACCAAAATAGTGGTTTACTATTTATTAAAAATAAAATAATTTTTTCTTAGGAAAAATACACTTTATACCCTTAAATTTTACCTTTGAAACGCATTACTCCCTCAAATTCAAAATTGGACATTTCACCTTTGAAGTATTACGAAAAGTGGGACAATTATCTCCCACATCAAAATAAATAGAAGTGGATCATGCGCTACTCATGTGACCCTTGAGGGCCTTTTTCTTCTTCAATTGAATTTTCTTTTTTCCTCTATGGAAAAATTGATAAGCTAAAACAAATTTTTAGGGTTTGAATCAAAATGGAAGGCTTGCAAGCACAATCATAAAGCACTTTAAACATCGGGTCAGGTTAAAGATTAAGGCATTACCTTTGTGGGGTGCTAGCAACGACAAAAATAGCATGGACAAACAAGAACTTCAACCGAAGGTTTTCAACATGTGCAGTTGTTGATGTATTTCATTTACTTTTTCTTACTTGAATTTACTTTATTTAATTTGTAAAGTAGAATTACATTCCAATTTATTTGGGTTTAGGGATGACTTTATCATCCTTTAATGTTACGGATGTAATTTCTAAATTTATGAGGAATGAATTTAAATGTTGCTTTGAAGTTTGGATTGCCATTTAGGGGGAAATTTTGGGGGGTGCTAAGTAGCATATTGGAGTTGTTCAAAGATGAAGTTTAATTTTTTAATGGGGCTTAATAATTGTTTATTTGTTTTGTAAAATTGTGAAAAATGGATAATCTAAATGATTTAATCAATCTTATAGCCTACCCTATTGCTAGTAATATTATAATTTAGATAATTTCTATGAATTAATAGAACCTTTCATGAGTTTGCCTTTTTATTTCTTAATGTTATAATTTTATAATTCTTGAGTTCATGATGTTGTCAATTAGCGATGCAAGTACTTTGACTTGGTTGACCCCATAAGTGATGCATCTAATGCAATTGGGAGTGAGCACAAAGAAGCATCCTAGTATATTATTGGCTGGATTGAAGTTGAAGGAACAGGAGGCAAAGGATAAGAGGAAAGTAAAGGAAGCTAAATTACAAAAGGAGAGGTTAATTGAGCTATAAAGGAAGGAGAAGGAAATGATAGAGAGGTTGTTGCAATTATCTCATGAAAGAGAAAAGAAATACTTTAGATTGTTGATTGCCACCTAGGTTGCATTTGGTTGTGTGTTGTGATTTTAAAAGGGATGTGAATATAAAACCCCCATAAGATATTATTAGGTGGTCATATTGCAAAATGTTTTGGTGGGAAATAGGATTTGTAAGTTATAATTAAGTGATATGTTAGTAAAATATTATTCTATTGTGATTTTTTTTTATTTATTTTCATTAAAATTAAATAAAAATGATCTAAAGAGATTCATGAATTCACCTGTCTTTCTAAGCAAGGTAAGCTACAATACATAAAAGACCTTTGATCCCAACGATATTGTAAAACAACTCTAGGATGATTGAAATAGCCCTAAAAACATGCCTAGGATAAGCAACCAAGATAACACTATAAAGAGTAAAATGAAAGACTTGTTCACTCCTTTTCTTGCACAATAGAGACTCAAGTATAACCTTTGAATCAAGAGCCAATAGAATAACTGAGTGTGTGCTTCTTTCAAATTATGATACACCTCACTTTTATAATAATATCATTTACATTACCTAAAAAAAATATGTCTTTTGGTTACTCAATGGTTACATACCCAAAAGTCATAACTATAGTACTTAATTCCATTATTATCCTATAATAATGAAGTATAATTAATCTTAAAAATCATACAGGAGAAATCAAGAGTTTTTTCTCTTATTCTCCCTCTCTTTCTCAGTGGTTATGGGAGATGAATACATGTTTAATTTCTACTATTAGTGTGATTAATTTTCACCTTATTATTAGTAAATTAAGCATAATCACATGTGTAGGAAATTGAAAAGACACACTTTTTTTCTCACAGATTCGATCCGCTTAGATGGAAACTGAGCCTAAATTATCTTGAGGAATGAACTAGAAGACACATCTTTATTTTTTTTAACAATTTTTCCATAAATGAAAAACAACAAATGTTAGAATTTAAAAAGCTTTTTCTTTCTTATTTCATGTAATAGTCATGTGGATTGAGATTGCATCATAAGATTTCTTGACCACTAATTAGAGTGGACCAATATTGATGACAAGGTTCACAAAAAACATATCACTTAGGTGCCAATACCTAGTAGCTTCATTAATAACTAAATCCATCAAGTGTAATCTTGTGTGTATATTTGGATATTTGTGCTAACTAGTTCAAATATTTCAACAATTTTCACTTGCACTAGATAAAACTTGTGATCACTTCAATCAAATGAAACAACCTAAATAAAACAAAAATAACAAGACTAAACTCAAACACTCATTGCATATTTGTAATAAGGGCATGTAACCCTAAGCATAGAAATCAAACCATCCCACCATGCAACTGTTAAGTATACATGGGAGACTTTTGCTTAACCTAGATCTAACTACATGTTACAAGTAGACGAGATCACAAGATAATCCATAAGTTATCATGATAACCCTAAAGTTATCAAGCCAATGATCCTATGAACATTAATCGTACCTACGATACCTGAAAATCTAGTTGATACATATTAGTCTGGTTATCTTCAATCCCTTTGTTGAGTAGGAACACATCCTTAACTCATGAAACATACCAAATAGTGAGTTAACTCTTCCTTCAAAATCATATGGCACTTGATCTTATTACACAAAGTAATATGGTGCCTTATCAAGTACAAATGACAACATCTTTGAATCACTAGATTTTTCTTCTATACCATTATTTAATAACCTGAAACCATACATTTACCCAATCAAGTTCCCTTAAGCTGAATTATCATAGCTATCTCAGTCCCCTGTCAAAGTAGATACTCTAATTTTAAAACATTAAATAACAGACAATAAGCACTAAGAGTATCAAGGTGACCAAAGCACATTTGATCACAGAGAAAAACTCACACACTTGAAGACAGGGGTCATTTCAAGTTATTTTCTATCTAGTTATTTATACATACGTGATATGCATATGTGCTATGATATAACTTCCCACATAAATGATTTACCCACAAAGTGAGTTATCATCTCCCATTTAAATCATTTAATGGGAAATTCACTTAGAACTTCCACTTGAATAAATTAAAAAAAAACACGATTTCCAACTCAAGAAAAAACAAGTTTAGAGCTTGCTTAGCAAAAAAGCTCTAAACAAATCCTACTGAGGTTGACTTTTTATAATTTTTGAAATTCTGAACTGCAAAGTCTCTATTAACCTTTGAAATAATTAGTTCCTTATGCATTACTTTGAGTTGCTTAGTAGACAGTGGAGGGTGGATTGTTATCACACGTATAGAAAGGGTAATGTGACTATCGATTGGATGACATCTCATTCTCTTTCTCATCGAGTTGTTTTATTTTTCTATGATACCCTTTCCATGAGGCTTAGTCCTCTTTTGTTAAATGATGCTTTTAGAGTTTTTATCCCTCACAAAATTTATGTGTAATTTACTTTCCTTTTTAGTCCCTTTCAATCACAAAAAAAAAATTATTATCTTTAGTTAACATGTCATTTGACTATTAGTACCAATTGAATTATTGTGAAAGATAAGTTCCATTCAATCCATTGTCTATTAACAAGTATCCACGCAACGAGGTCTGCAATTAATCGGTACTTAATATCCATGCGATAAAAATCAAATCTTACATCATCTTTGTACTTACTATTTAAGGGCCATTTATAAAAAACAAAGTCAGTATTAGTTTTTCTATATTAGTGACAAAATCATTAGTTAACATCTGCAAGGAAAAGGACTAGAATATATTATAATAAAAATATTAAATTATTTAAATCAAAAAATTTATCCCATGCAATTAAATTAATTTAAAGTAAAATTAATTACAAAAAATTAAATAAAAACCAACAATTTTTAAGTAAAAAATTCTTCGATGTGAAAGTAAAAATTATAGGATTTAGTCTGGTATACTCTTCCATTCATAAATAATTAATGAGTATAATAACATCTTAAAAATTTTAGAAAACAACAAATATAAAACTATTCAATAAAATAAACGGAATCTTAACTAAAATTAACACAATAATTCCAATAAATTATTGTGTAAAAACCAATCAATAGAGAAGAAGAAAAATCCAAATTAATATATGCACTACACTGTTCAAAATATCATAAATAACATAATCAAATTTCATGTAAATTGAAATAAGTTTGGTGATCAATCATTTGACAAGATAAACAAAAATTGTGCAACCTTCTTTTTTCTTTCCATAGCCCCACACGAGAACCTCTCTATTTCTTAAGAGTTTTTGCTAATTTTTCATGTGAGAAGGCATTAAGCTCTAAGCTTTTTTATAAAGCCTAAAAACTTATTTCATAAAGCTTAACAACATTAGGTTAGGCTTCTTCTTCTTCTTCTTCTTTTATTTCCTTTGTTTGCTTTTTTTTCATATTTACAAAAAACAAATATAAAAGGCTTTGTAGGCCTATTAGGATAAATCCATTAACAAATCTCCCCCTTTTGATCAAGTACGGCACACCACCAAGTCCATTTTCTCTTTGTAAGTGATTAGCTTCTCCATGAGCAAAGCCTTTGTTATTATATCTAAACCATTATCAACAATGTAGATTTTCTTAAGTGTTAACTACTTCATCTCTTGCACTTCTCATATCTAATGGTACTGTACCTTAATGTGTTTTAACCTCAAATGAAAAGTTGGATTCTTGTCGAGATGAATCACGTTTTAATTGTTATAATACAACATGTTCTCCTATTTCTAGCCTAACTCTTGTAGGAATTTTTGATAAGTTTGCTTAGCCTAAGGGGTAGCAAAAAGCTCCAAATTTCAAAAAATTTTCTTCCCTTGGGCTGAGCAAATCTCCCATAGAACCACCAGTTTGAGGTCTCACAGCATCCTAG
>JANHAO010001964.1:0-30596 GCA_026873985.1 Saraca asoca | reverse complement strand
CGAAAGAGTAGGATAAGAAGCTTCAAATTTAGTGGAGGTAGAGAGAAAAAGTCCAGCAAGATCTTCGTCAAATAACCCAAACAAATTGAAACCCAAACAAAGAACCCAGAAACAAACGAAATCGAAACAAATTGCAAGATCTTCATTAAATAACAAAATGAAATCGGAACAAATTGCAAGTTCTTCGTCAAATAACAAGCTGAAATCGGAACAAATTGAAACCCAAAACAAAGAACCCAGAAACAATTGCAAGATCTTCGTCACTTACCTTCGCAGGACGCTATATCTTAAATCTTCGTCGCTGAAGAATCAACACCGGAGACGAGCAATGATTGAGAGCAGATCGACTTCGATGGAGGGTGTTAGGGCTAGCAATGTGTGGGGGTGTCAGGGGCAGCCTGGGAAAAAAAAACCCTTATCCTATCTGCCCGATTTTATCCTAGCATATACCCTAGGATAGCAATTTCAACTGAGGCCTTTGGATAGGATAAGTGATATTCCTATCCTACTGTCACCCAAACGCCGGATAAGATAGGATAGGACAATTTTATCCTATCCCATCCTCACTATCCGGTACACCAAATGAGCCCTTAAAGCCTAAATTTAACAAAAGCATGTAGGAGGAAAAAAAGGATCAAGTAAGCAAATATAGGATGGAATTCAAGGTACAAAAATAATAAAGCAAAAAGAAAAATAAATAAATGAATGAATAAATAAATAAAAACATAAATGATGGAAACCAAACATGCATTTTTATTTAAAATGGATGTTGGAATGAAACATGTAAGCCTATTTTACAAATAGCATCTTAAGATATTAGGTAGAGCCCTAAGTGGTGACAGTATAAAATTACTCTGAATGAAACTCTACAACAATGGGAAACTTAGAGATATCCCAATTATTGAGTGTGAAGTTTGGGGAGCAAGGATATACTAAACCAACACTTTCAATGGTAAAGAGTCCATCCTTAATTTCTAGAATCTGGTTAGGGAAGGTGATTCCCACACTCCAAAAGCTTTGTTTGATGCCACATATGAAAACCACTTTATCTTTTAGCTCTTGATTTCCAAGCATGCCATCCTCTTTTCCCTCTTTTCATTAGAAACCTTCATTCTATCTACTTTTCTGGGCTTACATCCCTCCAAATTTTTCAACAGTTTTGGGAAGTTTTAGAGGTTCATTCTCACCTTATCCATATTTCCCTAATTATCTCCTAGTTTAAACTTATCTTCCAACATGACCTTGGCCATTATCACAAGTGCTATACATATATGTGGCATTGGGATTTGAGCTCTTTCTTGGATGTAAGAAGTATTAGCAATCTCAAAAATTTAGAATGTGCCCCTGATACAACCACCAATTTGTTTTCTGTTATGAATATCACTTTTTGGTGTAACGGTCACCTAAGCAGACAACTATATGCTGGTGTGATGTCCATCACTTGGAATAATATATGAAAGACATTTGGGCCAATTTTAATTAAGAGTTCAATGTCACATATAACCACTCTTTTTGTACCATTAAAGGCTCTCACTATCATAGTGATAGGTTTTATGTAAGATCCATTGATTGGGAGCTTGGACAAAGTCAATCATGGCATTACATTTAGTGAAGAACCATTGTCTACGAGAACCCTTGCTATGATGTAGCCTTTGAATTTTATGAAGATGTGAAATGCTTTGTTGTGTCTCATTCCTTCAGATGGTATCTTAACATCAGTGAATGTAAGATAATTATTAGTCGCGATGTTTCCAATAATACCACTAAGCTTTTTAAGAGAAATATCATGATAGACATAAGCTTGATCCAACACCTTCATTAACACTTACCTATGAGGCTTAGAATTAAAAAATAATGACAAAAATGAAATTCAGGCAGGCATACCATTTAACTACTTGATCACTTTGTAGTCACTTTACTTAATGTTGACAGTGAATTTTGATTCGATCCCAAATCCAGCCAATCAGAAGAGTTCTTTGGAACTCAAACTACAATCTGGTTAAGCAGGAAAAGAATGAAGGGATGGAGAGGAAGAATAGTAATAACACAGAAAGATTTTTAACTTGGTTTGGCTAAACTGGGTAGCACTGGTCCCTATGCCCATATTAGCTTTTATTGATCCTGGAGAAATTTCTATAGAGTTTCAGTATGGTTCCCAGACTTCACTTACAGTGATCTCTCTCCTCCTATTTATAGAGGTTAGAAGATTACAAATGTAATTACATAATATATATTTCTATTATATTAAGTAATAAATATACAAGACAGCCTAGAGTACTGTAAAATGACTTCTACAGGTTTTGGCTAACTTTTGTAGATTGCTTTTTATGCGTGGGCCTGTGATATTACTTTTTGCATATTGGCCCCATAAATCTTGGTCTAAGAGGGTGCTTGTTTCAGGTTTACCCTTGACAAGCCCTTTGTTAGGCAATGAGTTACGTTCGTGAGCTGGGACTAATAATCTGGGGTCGCTACTGGCCTTCAGTTAGCGAGATCAAACTTTACAAGCTTGCGTAATGCAAATTGTCGAATATACAAGCCAGAGCTTGTTCCTTAGTGAGCTAAGGCTTTTGCCTTATTCAGTGCTTTTGAGTGCTCTTAGCTCTTTCCTCATTTGGACTTGTCTACTACTGGGCCTTTGCCAGTCCATCTCGTGCAGTACCAGAAAATACCTATAACATTAGCCCCTAACACTTAACTCATTTTGTAGGCTAGGAGTTGTAATTTACTAATAAAGGCTACATTTGTGGATAACCATACAGTCAAAGTCTATGGTCAGCCTATTATTTCATCTACTCCAGGCCATACCTCTTACTATACGTGTCTCACAATTACAGATGAGTCTACCTCGTTTTCTTCCAAGGCATTTCATGCAAGAGTGGTTAGAAGTTTTCTGGATTCTTTGGCAAGACCAAGCTAGTCTATTTCAAGCATGGGAAGTTATTCTTCCTTTTTCACTGAGTGACCTGATGGGTGCCTTAGATAAGCCTCCCATATTTCTGATGGTATGCCTTTCTAGTCAGGTATGTATGGTCTGTCGTATAAAAAGCCTTTATGGGCAATCCTTCTTCGAGGATTTTAAGAGATCTTTTATAGATCTTGGATTATTTCTTCACGGTTATGTCGTGGGGTTTTGCCTTTCCAACTATGCCTGCTGGCTTCTTTTGAATTTTTAGTGTTGGGCAGAGAGTTGGAAAGGAGCTCTGAACAAAGGAGGGTGGCAAGAAGAAGATTGAGGAGCAAATGTGCCCACCAATCCTCCTGCTGGCTAGAGTTCATCTCCAAGAAGCCAGTCTTTTTTTCATAATGTAATAGCTATAGGCTTCTTTTATTTATACTCTCAATCTTTTGATGTAAATTTACTGCGTTGCGGCTTTTAATGAATGAATTTTTCTTCATGCTTTTTGCATGCTGTGTTTGAATGTTCTACATATTGCAGATGATAATATAAATTCCTGCAAATCACAATAAAATGAAATATCTAAGTAACCAATTGGTCATATTAGTGAATCTGGGCATTATGGTGCCTTAGTGATGAGTAATGTTTAGGTAGGTCACATACAAGTTGTGCCTAGTAGAAAGTCGCATGAATGCTGTGCTTCATGAGCCACACCATAACAATCTTGTTGCTTAATGGGTGTTATAAGTTTGACTTTGCCAGTAATCTTGTTGCTCAGTGGAACAACAATCTCGTTGCTCAGTCTCATAACAATCTTATTGCTCAGTAGAACAATAATCTTGTTGCTCAGTCTCATAGTAATCTTGCTACTCAGTGGAACAGCAATCTCATTGCTCAGATCCATAACAGTCTCGTTGCTTAGCAAAATAGTGATCCTGTTGCTCAGTCCCACAGCAATCTTATTGCTCAAGCAAGACACGAGTCTATTATTAGCACCTCCACACCTCAGTGAGCTTATAGCTTTAGCTGGAACGAGTTTATTTTAGCACCTCTGTGCCTCAGCTGACGAGCTGGCAATGAATTCGAGCTTGACTTTGCCAACACAAAATAACTTTCTTCTTATATAACATTTTGCTAAAAATTAGCATACAAAGACTTAAAGGGCTTTATTAGCCTTAGAGCATCATTACAACATTAAAATATGGTCCTACCCGAGGTATCTATTTGCGATCAATGATCTATTGGGGCTGCTAAGTTTGCTGCTCTAAAGGTCAGACCACGTAATCTTACAGGCGATCTCTTTTGATTAGGTCTTCTATAGTATCCCTTAGTGCCCAACATTCTGAGGTGTTATGCCGACCTTGTTGTGATAGGCGCAGAACCTGCTCATGTCTTTGAACTTGCTGGGGGCCCTCAGGGGTTTAGGTTTCCCAAAATCTTCCCTATTTCTTTCTATAGCAAAGATCTTATCTTGGGTATTAGATAGGATACTATAGCTTTCATGGGGACCCTGATGCTGAGGTTGCTTGATTCTCGCTTTCTTCGTAAGCTGGAAGTGGGGGTCAATTTTCTAACTCTCATCGCTTTTTTTCCTGCTTTGAGTGGAGCTATTTTCCTCGTTCTCTTGCTTAGACTTTTTTGTGCCAAAAGTTTCATAACACTTGATCTGTTTGGCAGCTCATTCATAAAATTCAGCTAGATCTCTAATCGGAGACTTGTACAAGCTTTTATATAGCTTTCCATCCTTGTAGAGTCCTACTGAGATAGTCATTAAAACATTCTCCTCTTAGGGATTTTCTACTGAATTGGCCTCGTGCTTGAATTTGATTATATAATCTTTCAGTGATTCATGCTTATGCTGAAAGATTATTACAAGATGATAAGGAGGTGTGAGCTACCTTTTCAAAGCTCGATATTGATTGATAAACTTCTTCTAGCACTCTTCCTAGCTAGTAACATTGCAAGCTGGAAGCCTTCTGAACCATATTCAAGGTATGCCTCCAAATGTAGTTAGGAAGATATGGCATTTAACCATAGGGTCAATCATTTGAAGGTCCATCTGGACATTGAATGCATCCAGGTGGTCACAAGGGTCACTATTTCTATTGTACAGCAGAATCGTGGGAACTTTGAGTTTATGAGGGAGAGGCTACACTTCAAATTCTTTGGAGAAAGGTAAACTACCCTCTTCACGAGCTTGATCATCTTGAGTTTAAGGGCGTTCCTCTAGTCACTTTAGCCTCTCAAACAATTCTTTTATCTTCGGGTCGTGAGAGAAATGACCCAAAGTATCTCTTTGGTCAAACCTGTTCGAACTCTTAGCTTGATGCAAGCCCCTAGGTCATTAACTATCATGATCCTCACGTGTTTGGCAAGCTTCTGATCTTGCTTGTTGATTGGTGGAGCGAGCCAAGTCTTCCTTCTGGGCTCTTTCATATAGCTGCTGAAGTTGTGCAGCAATCTCAACCTATTTTTATGCGCCTAGAACTTATGCTTGTGTTAACACTTTAACTGCGTCTGCCAACTCTCTTACAATGTTCTCAAACATTTGTCAGAGTTGGTGACTTGCCTGCACCTCATCTGTTCCAAGAGCTGTAGTAGGCTGGCAATGAGTTTCAGGATGTATACTGATTGTGATGTTAGCAGCGAGAGCGCCTGCCAACTGATCAACTGGAGCATTTAAGCTTCTAGGGGTTCTTCCTATGGTCATTATAATTGAAAAGAAAATTAACCAAGACGTAGATGAGTCCCCATAAATGGCACCAAAATATTGATCGTGGATTTTGGTTCGGTCTCAAATCCTACTAACCAGAAGAGTTCTTTGGGACTCAAATTGCAATCAAGTTCAGTAGACAAAGAATGAAGGGATGGAGAGGAAGAATAACAATAACACAGAAGGATTTTTAATGTGTTTTGGCTAAAATTGTGCAACACCGATCCTTACATCCACGGTAGCTTTTATTGATTATGGAGAAATTTCTACAAAGTTTTGGTATGGTTCCTAGGCTTCACTTATAGCGATCTCCCTCCTCTTATTTATAAAGGTTGGGAGGTTATAAATATAATTACATAATTTGTATTTCTATTACATTAAGTAATAAATGTATAAGATAGCCTAGACTATTGTAAAATGGCTTTTACTGGCTGCTAGCTGACTTTTGTAGATTACTTTCTATGAGTGGGCCTATGATACTGCTTTTTGCATATTTGCCCCACGAATCTTGGTCTAAGAGGGTGTTTGCTTCAGGTTTACCCTTGACAAGCCCTTTTCTAGGCGAGAAGTTGTGTCCATAAGCTAGGATTGATGATTTGGGGTTACTACTGGCCTTCGGTCAGTGAGATCAAACTTCACGAGCTCGTAGTAGACAATGCGAGCTCGCGTAATGCAAATTGTCGGCTGTGCGAGCTAGAGGTTATTCCTTAGCGAGATGAGGCTTTTGCCTCATTCAGTGCCCTTGAGTGATCTTAGGTCTTTCCTCATTTGGACTTGCTGTTGTTGTGCCTTTGCCAGCCCATCTCGTGCAGTACCAGAAAATACCTATAACACTTAATAAGTTTAAGAATTCACAAGCTCCTTCTTATACATTTTTCTTGTATGTCTTGGGCTTATTTTACCTTTCTCCATAATAATTTCCTCTATTATCTCTTTTTCCTTCTCTGTTCTTTATCTTTCTAGTTCTTCTATTCTTCATTTTTCTAACTCTTTAGAACTATAACAACAACAACTGTGAGTAATGCCACTAGTACTAGATACATTATGACAAATGATGCCAAGGCACAACTAGGTGTCATCTCAATAGGGGTATGGTTGCTTTCTAGAAGAACTTGACAAATATAGTTTCATGGAACTTCATTTATCTTCTTATAAGGGAAAAGCTTGGGTACTTGAATTTTGACAAGTTCCAAAGTATGGGAAGTGGGTACTTGAGGAGGTGTCAGAGAGATGTTTCAGTTGTAATGGATTAGGAGAATAGTAAGAGATTTGAACGCCACTGGCCACATCACTTCCTTCACTCACATTTAATTGGACTTCTCCGACTCTAGAGTTTAATTGAACAATATGTTAATCCATTAACTTTTGAAGTAATCTTTTAAATTCTATACATCCTTTAATGGTATATCCTTTTTTACCTCAATGGAACTCATATACCTCTTGAGTACCATAATCCTAGCCTTGGACCTTTGGATTTGCATGCTGAGACCACAGAAATTCCATGTCAAGGAGGGCCTTAAAAATAAATTTTAGTGGCATTTTTACCTCAAACACTTTTCTTTTAATAAGTTCTTTTGGCCCTCCTTCAATAGCGTTCACTCTTGAATTGCCATGGTGACGTAGAGGGTTGTGATGCATATTAGGCATTTATGTCATTCCCTTAAAGCTTAACCATTTGGCATTAAGTATAGATTACACTTTCCTCTTAAAGGTCAGACAATTCTCAATGGAGTGACTTACAACTCTGGTATGATAGTCATATCGAGCATTTAGGTCATACCATCTTGGGTAAGGAGGTTCCGTGGGTTTTATTAGGGTTAAAGAAACCTTATCTATTTTGAAAGAGTTTTGGGAAGAGCTTAGTATAGGATATCAGGATAGGATCATATTATATAGGCCTCTTTTCTTGATCATTATGACCTCTTCTTGGGCTACCATTCTGGTATAAGTTTTGGTTTATGGATTATGGCATTAGTGGAAGAGCTCTTATAGTCGGTGTTTGAGATAAATAGGATGATGTAGAATAAGACTGGATATATGGAAATTGTGAGGTGGAAGCAATATATGGGTGTTGCATAAATTGTTGTTGAAATGGTTGAATGGAAGGGGTTAGTAGAGCTTTGCTTGTTGAGGCTTCTTTCTTGTCTTTCATAACTGATGGCATGCATTTCATCTTCCTTTTTCTTATTAACCATAGGCTTCTTTGCACCCATTGCATCAATAGAAAGCACCCATTGCATTAATAGAATTATCGATATTTCTACCCACTTTAACCCCATGCTCCATTCTTTTTCCAATGATAACGATGTTGGAGAAGTTTAACGATGAAAGGTAGGCAAAGAGTGTTAATGAATATGGACATTATCTCTTTATCAAAAAAAAGGTAAATGTATTTGAGCAGCTAAATTCCTCTATTGTTGAGTATATTCTTTAAATGTTTTAGTGGTTTTCTTTTTCATGCTCTAGAGTTATATTCTATTGGGAGCCATATCAATATTGTAATGGCATTGGCTCAAGAAAGCATCAACAAGGTCTTTCTAATGTTGAACCTTATTACAGTCAAGCTTTGTGTAAACTCTAGAACAAGTACCAATTAAGCTATCTTGAAATAAATGAATAAGAAGTTTGTCATCATTAGCTTAAGATGCCATTTTTTGACAATATGAAGTCAGGTGATTCATTAGGCAAGCAACCCATTTAGCTTTTCAAACTTAGGTACTTTGAACTTAGGAGGAATAACCACATTAGGTACTAGGCATGGCTTTGCTACATCCATGAGGCCATATTTGTTAGTCCTTTTTATCGCTTATAGTTATTCTTTTAGAACTTCTAACTTTTCTTTGTCCTTAAGGCCATCATTTGAACCTTGTGTAACTTTGGGATCATTTGAGTCATGGTTTTTAGGTAAGCTGTGGGGTCCCCCCATCATTGTGAAATAAATAGGTGGACCAAGATATTGATATTGGAACTCTGGGGATGGATACAAAAATGTTTAAGAATTGAATGGTGTCAAATTGCCCCTGGTTAGATTTGGGCATGATGGTGGAGTTTGGTTTATGTTGTGAGGAGTAAAACCAAGAAGAAATTCAGGGTCTCCAGGTGGAGGCATACCTTAATCTTGATTTTGATTGTCTGATGAGGGTTGTTTATTGTCATTCACTTTCTTAATCAAAAACCTTACAATTCTTGCAAATTCTTCCTCTAGTTCATTTATGTCTTTTCTCATTTCCTCTTGAACCTTCTCTTGTTCCTCTATGACCCTTGCTTAAGAATAGTTCCTATATAAGTGTCATGGTAGTAAGGTTCATTTTTTGAGATGAGCTATGATGCAATATCTTTTATTAAACATGAGTTAAACTTAAATGAGCATAAAAAAGAGTCATACAAAATGAGAAAAGAATAATGTATGGATGTTGTGACATGAATCAGTCTTTCGATGATTATACTAAAAGGACATTAATTCCATACTAGTTTTCAAAAGAAACATGAATAGTCCATTCATTACAAAAGTATATTGCTATTACAATAAAAAATAACCTTTCAACTTTTAGTAGAATTTGCCTAAGTACTCCATGTCTTTAAAAACATCAGCTAGGAATCTTTGTGTCTCACTTGGTGGAAGGCTTGCTTCAACCTCATGTGCCTCTCTTGCCTTTTTTCAGGCTTTTTCAATGATCATTCGAGTATTTTCAATTAATTGATTCAATTATTTTTGAAGATCATTGTAGTTTTCTTTAAATTATGTACTTTTTTGATACTTAATTGTTGAATTTTATCTTAATAAACAACCACTTGTTGGTTTAAGCATTGCAAGTCTAATTGAAGTAATAAATTCTCATGGTTCTTTCTCGCAACAACCTTTTTGAGACCTTGACACTTTTCTTTGAACCTTTTGGTTTCATGATGTGCTTTTTTGGAGTTCTTCACGACATGTAGAAGCTTCTTACTTTTTGTGTTCTTGTAATTCTTGTACCATTTTCTCAGCTTGAGTAGCTTTTCCAACCCATGTATCCTTTTTAGATGACAACTTCTTGTTCTTAATGACTAACATAGTTGATTCTTGCATAACTGATGAAACATAACCTCATATCTTGCCTCTACTTCGGCTTGACAATTAATCGGTTCATCAAATATATGCATTGGTGGTTCAACACCATGTGCATTGGGAACAATAAAGCCCTTTCCTTTATTGGATTTCTATAACATGTAACCAAGGGTGGTTACATTATTACATGAGCTAACTTCCATATATCACACGGACTTCTATGCCTCAATTACCTTTTTGACCTTTTGGGTTACATCTTTATCTTCATAGGAAAACTCTATGTCTGATAATCCATAGGTTCCTAATTGTCTACTAACCATAGTAGGCACATAACTTGTTATACTCCAAAGGCTAATGAGTAGGACCCATGGTTCCTCCCCACATCTAAGATTAGAACATGATGCATTCACGGAGCTGTCCATAAGACTTTTCACATCTCTTTAAAGTAATTGATCCATTGATTTCTTGTGGGTGTCATACGTGGCCATTTTGCAACATTAAATTCTTACAAAGGATTCTGGTTTGAATAAATGTGTAACTTAAATTCAATATTAGAATACTGAAAATAACTTAAGTTAGGGAGATGACTAATCATCTATACTACTAACAATTTTACACATCCATAAAACCTACCTTGTCCTTCCATCTTACAATGGTTGAGGGACCTAATTATTTCTACCAAAATTGTTGGGACATGATTGATATTACGTTAGATTTTCTCAAATAGCTTAATCACATGACCATCAATATACCCTTTTACATTGCAAAACAAAATCAGTCCATAAATGGATAGAGCTAGCATAGCTTAGCCTTGTTCACCATCAATATGATCTTGGATGAATTTCATCAAGTAAACAAATGGCAAGTAATAGTTATCACCTTTTTCTTTCATATGTTTTTCCGATTCACATGCTTTGACTCCTATTAACTTCTACAATCGTCTATTAGCTCCTTTTCTATCTCAAAAATACACTTTATCTTTTACTATATTTCTTATTTCAAGTAACTCATCATATTCTTCAATGGTTGGGGTCATGTCATGCTTATTAAATGTGAAACAATGATAGGATGGACCTAAAAAATGCAACATGGCCTTCAACATATGTGTATCAACCGGGACAAATAAGAGATATGCTAGATTTCTATACTTAACTTGGAATTTGTCTTTCTTCTCCATATGGAGCCAAACTTGCATCAAAATCTGCAAGTTGTTCTATTCTAAGTCAACTTTCTTGATTTCAAGCAATTGGACAATTTTTCCTTTGTTAATGCAATCCCCCTTCTCTTACTAGGTAGTCTCTGGATCTTGCATTACCTTTAATTGATTATCAAACCCAGCCATATGTCTAACTGAAGTCTCACCCTTTTCCATGTTTCTAATGTGAAATAGTGGGTATAATAACCTTTTAGCAATATTAGTGCATAATTGAATCATGAATGTAAGACATACAAAAAACATGACAAAGAAAATATGTTAGTAAATTGGTATCATTATGGGTGAAAAAGCAAAAATTCAAGCATAATAGGCTATAGAAATTTTTCTCTTAAAAAAAAATAGAATAGGCCATTTACAAATTCTAAATATAATTATATTCTCGGTCCTTCTTCAGTTGTATTTCATTTACATTTGTGACTTTACATTTGAGAATTCAAATAAAGGAAAATTACATTGATCCTATAAAGCCATTGCATCATTTTTAGAAATAAATTTCCATATCCTATTTATATTGAAAATAAAAAAATCAAGGATGAAGCCCTCTCTCATGTGTCCAAGAAGATAACAAGTATGCTTAAGGTGCTGCAATTAATGTTGATTTTGACCTTTAGTACCTAATGGCTGAAGGTTCCCAAATTATTCTTACTATCGCCATTGCAAGGCTAGTAGGAAACCCAATCCTCACCCATGATAGGTTTCTAATGGAAAGGGTTTAATTTGAGTAGAGGTGTTTCACTAGCCTACGCGGAAACCAGCGATCTCACGAAGGCATTGTTATTTTACCTCCTAATTAATCCTGTAAGGTTTTAAAGAGCCTAGGTTAGGAACTTATGTGTGTGAGTGATCATGCACAATGCATGAGAGAGAATTTACAGATCAAACTATGATCATGACTAATCACACCAAATAGATCAATTAAAAAAAACATGTGAAAGATATGAGAAAAAAATTTAATGAGTGGGTGGACAAGAATGAGTCCAAAGGAAAACTATAAAAGATAGCAAATAAAATATAATGGCTAAACCCTAATTAGTCCACAGCGGAGTTGCCAAGCTATTACAGTGTCCTTGACAGTGGCACATGATGTGGATGGGCAAACCTTGTGTATAAATATTGAGATTAAAACATAAGCCTAAATGTGTGAGATGCAAATTCAAACATGTACATGAATTCAAACAAGTAAAAAAGAGTTGCCACCAATCATTTTTAGTGGTGTGCTTGAAACACCAAAATAAGGTCTACATAATTCAAAGTTCGGGTTCAGAGGTTAATTACGTGTAGGGAAAGTATTAATAAACTATAACGTCCGTTCGTAGAACAGTTACCTGCTTTTCCTAATGTTATCTTTCATAAAAAAAATTTGATTGGTTTGTGATATAATTTGTTTATTTATCTTTTCTTAAATATTTATTTATATTTTATATTTTTTTATATATCATATTCTATTTTACATAATATTAAAAGTGATATATGACTTAAACAAGTATGAGTAATTGAAAAAATCATTGCTTTTTGGGATATGCTAATACATTTACAATAATGATAATTAAGCGGTAATGAAAAAGAACTTATTCTCATAAAAAAAATTTCAAATTTTAAAATCAAGAAAAATTGTAATGTAAGAAAAATTCATTTCTCATTTGAAGAGAATACTGCTTAATTATGTCGAAACAATACTAACATTTTTCAATTTTATTTAGCTTAAAAATTTTTAAGGAAAAGCTTATTAAAGCAAATTAAGAGGCTTAATATATTTAGGGTCAAATTCTTCTAACTTTATGGTCGAATTCTGACAAGATAAATGCCTCAGGAATATTAAAAGCTATCATTATTGTACTCACAATTGAATCTCTCAATTTCGATCTGTCATAGGTATGATTTAGATTTTTTTATGCAATATCAATTTAAAATAATATATAAAATGAGGTTTGACTGTGATATATTACTGAGGTTATGAGTGGGATTTAATTTAATAATAATACAAAAGTTGAATTAAAATAATAATAATTTCTTAGTATATACATAAATTTTATTAACTTAACGGGTCGTATTGATTTATTAATTTAATTAATGTGTCAAATTTATCCAACTTCATAGCCAAAATCATCCAAAGGAAAGTGTTTCAAGAATATTGGAAGATGTATTTATGGCACCTACAACTGAACTTCCTAACTTTTTTCTATCATCGGCAGAAGTTTATTATTTTTTAGGTTGAAAGAGTGTGCATAGATATGCAATAAAATGATATATTTTGAAATAAAGCATAATATATAAATAAAAACTAAAATACATTAATGATTTCATGTTTTATAGTATGGATTTCTTTTTGAAGTTTTACTGACTTATCCAATTTAACTCCTAAAATGACTCGCACCTCAAGAATACTAAAAAAGATCAAACTTTTCAGTATATTTTTAATTTATTCAGTCGTACGGTATTACACCTGAAAATATAAATGATGATTTATAATATCCTAAAGTAATTTATTTATAACAATAAAATAAATCATAAGATGAATATGTAAGTTAACATGAAAAATATATAAACATGATTAATGTATCAACAATTTTAAAACAATAAAGAGTAACAATATATATATAAATAATACGTATAAAAACAAAAAATAAAAATAGAAAAAACTAACAAGAAATCAAATTTGAAAGAAAAAAGGTATATATATATATATATATATATACATAACACTAAGGGATTAGGTGGGACTGAGAACTATCCCAACCTATTGCATTAACAAGAAAACAAACAAAAATAGGATTCAAAAGGCTTGGAAAAGAAAAAAAAAAAAGGAAAAAAGGCATGATATAGCAAACAAATCAAATGATTAAAAAAAAAAAAAGGTTGAAGCAATGTAGGACAATAATCAAATAGTAAAAGAAAGAAATGAAGTCACATGACAAAGAAGAGAGAGAGAGAGAGAGAGAGAGAGAGAGAATGAAAGTAGAAAAGCAAAGGGGTAACACATACATTGACTCACACCAAAGCCATTTTGACTCCTGTATCACTTATTAAAATTGGAGGACAATATTAGCCTTAGCTCACCTATATCTTAATTCCTTTTATTATTACAACTCAAAAATTTGAAAAATCAAGAATGATCAAATTTGAATACTGGGATATATAAAAAAAAGTGCATTTCTACATTTTCAAGGTTAATTATAAGCATTTATTTACTTTGAAGTTGAGACTAAATGTTTAATTTTTTTAATTTTTTTCTTTAGATCCATCTTTTTTTTTCATTAATTTGATTTTTCTCTTTATAGTGATAATCTTTCTAAGATGCAATCATATAAATAAAAAAATTGAAAATAAAAATAATAACAACAAAAACTGGCTATGTGCATATACGAGGGTGAGGAAGGATGAAAAAGATACACCAATACATTTAAACTATGAGATTTGAAATCAAGATTCTTTGTTATTGATATCCTTTTTTTCTGCCTTGATGGTAAAAGAAATGATTTTTTTCTTCCCCCCGTTCTCATTTGAGAGCCTTCTAATTATTAAAAAAAAAAAAAAAACTTGTACTTTTGTGATCTAATTTTCGCTTAATTTATCTTGGTTGAAATTTGTTTCCTCTTATTTACAAATTATTTATCAATTATCATTGGATTTTAGATTGTTCTCTCATTTTGAGAAAGATGAAATTGTAGAAGGAAATTTACTTTGGAAAATTTTCTTGACTCAAGAATGAAGTTGATGGTAGTGGAGAGTTGTAAAATGCAGACTGAACAATTTCAATTTCAATTTTGTTTTATATATTTTTTTAGTATAAAATACACTGAACTTATTTAATATTTTTTTTATATTTTTATAGTTAACTTAAAAAAAGACTATTTCATAAGTAATATTTTTATAATATTTACTTTTACTAAAATAATAAAACATGAAATTAATTAATTTTTATCTTAAAAATTTAGTATCAATTACCCACAAATTATATTGAATCCGGACAAAATTAGGTGTGTACATATGGTTTGGAGATGGCATATAGTTGGCTAGTGGCATGCCTAAGATACTTGTTACCTTCTTCTCCAAACTTACAATGCTCTGGCTCATGGTACTTCAACCCTCTGCCCACAAATAAATGCACATAAATGGCCATAAATATCATCCTAATTAATTAACCCTGAAAATAAACTATAAAGAAAAAGACCAAAAAAATTAGAGAAACTGAAACCCACTTTTGATATACCCATGGTTTTGATCGGTATTTTGCAAGTGCAGTCACTAGCATACCTACAATTAAACAAAATAAAAATGGAAGAACACAAATTATGTATTGTTAAACATTAATTCACACACAATTAAGCATGTATTAGCAGTTAAATCAACCATATAAAACAATTCAATTACATTTTCTCAACAACAATATTTGTGTGCTTTTTATGATTGTAAATACTGTAAAAACTAAATTGCAAATGCAAATATTGTGATTGTGGACTTTTACGAGTCACACAAATGTCTTGAATCACATAAATTACAACGACAATGTTGTGATTGTAAATCTGTAACATAATAGTGTTATGTAGCAACTACCGTACAATACGCGTGAGTTTTTTAATTATTACTACAATTGTCATATTTTATAGTTGCGGTATCTTCAAGGACCATAATACTGTGCAGATTTGTAAAGCGGTGGATACGTATAGGAAAATATGACTATTGTAAAATGAATTTGTAAAAAGTTATAAATATGAATCACAATTTAAAATTACGATTGATTGGTAATAAATATATATTATATTTATATATATATATATATGCATATATTTTAAGTTACATCATGATATAAATAAACTGAATTCTTAATAGTTTAAATTTAATTTAATTAAGAAATAAATTAAATAATTTAATTTATATATCGTTCATATGTGTTATAAGTTTGATTTTTGAGTCAAATTTCACGTTAAATTATATATGGTTCGTGAATTAGTTTGACACATTATTAACCCTAGTAAGAACTCTACTACTAGGGGCAAAGTCTCATGCTACGGCGTAGGCCTTCCTCATGTTTGCAATTTTTATTGAGGCTACTCATTAAATTTTTAATTTGATTCATATATTTTAAAAGTTTAGAATTGAATATTTATATTTCTTTTTTATTTTTAAGTGAAACACTTACCAATTAAATTTCATTATTAATTAATATATATAAACAGCATCATATTTATGTAATTTAATGATAATTGATGGAAATGATATATATTATTTGCATTTGTGTTTTAAGTAATCAATTACATATAAAAAAATTATACATTTTATCAAATTATTTTATTTTTAAAATTAATTTCAAAATTTTAAATTATAAAGATTTAACTAAAAATTGACTAATAAAACTATAATAAATAGCTAAGTAATTTAACCATCATTCTTATTTAATGTTGATTAAGAAATGATTTATCCTAAAAGATAAAATAATAAGAATATAATTATTATCAATAAAAGTTGTAAAATGTTATAATTCTATTGCAAGTTCAGCATAAATGCAAAGCTATAAAACATAAATTTATAAATCAAAATATACTTTTTACTCTTCAACTTGGATTTCAATTTTATTCTATAGATTTTATTTTGATCAATTCCAATTTTATAGTTTTTATTTATTTTGCACCAAATAATTTTTCATATTCTAATTCAAGAACCTTAACATCTCTGCATGGAAAAATTTGAATTTGAGAAGCCCAACAAAGGGGATGACATCATAATTAATCTCTCAAAGCACCCTCTTCATATTGTTTCTCTTTCCTCCTCAAATATGATAAGAAAAGCAAAAGGAAAACGCTAACGTACACAATTCCTCATAATGCATAAAGCAATAAAAACACTCTAAGTTTCTTTATGACTAAATTGGCAATTAGAGCTCAACGTTCCAAACAGCCCTATCTCCTTCTCCACAAGATTTGTGTATGTCCTTCATCCTCTCCACAGACTTACATATACCACTGCACGACCAATCAAAAGAGGCCACGCATACATTTCCTGTCTGCGCCTTCAATTCACACTCTGTCACCCAAATGCCAAAAAACACAAAAATGTTCGGAGAGATGTTAGAGACACTTTTACAAGTGGAAGTTTATGGTACACATAGTCCCATTTATAATATCATTTATAGAATTATGGATGTTAAAATTTTTAAAAGAATAAATTGGAAATATTTTTAAAAATATATATCTAATAAAATTGTAAAGTTTATTGCGTTCTATACTAATTAATAATTTTAAAAGTACTATTTTATATTTATTTTCTACTTACTCTTTCTTACATATTCGTAGATTTTGGAATTTTAAATTCTATAAATATATATATGAAAGAGTGACAAAAAATAAATATAAAAACCTGAAAAAATAATATCACTTGTAATTAAATAATGACTCAATAATTTTTTTTATTTATCATCTAATTTAATTGTTTCAAATATTAACTCCAATGCTACAGATAATAACACTCCAATCACATTTCCGACTAGTGTTGTTAGGTTCACAATTTCTCAGCTAATAGGTTATAAAGTGTGACGCCGACACAGATACAATATATAACATAAGGAACAAATATTTAAGTAAAATCAAAGTTTAAAACTACAGGCTATCACACAGTTCATATATAAACTAAAAAAAATACAAATACACAAGAATTATATATAAAAATATGAAAACATAGAATATCTTATGATGATATATCTAAACATATATACATCTAAAGAAAATGTATGTTATATATTGAAGAGAAATTGAAAACATATTTATAAAATTAATACAAAAAATAACAGGAAAAAAAAAAGAAGGAAACTAAAGCTATTCAATTTAATTAAAATTAATATGGAGTGTATACCTGGAAGAGTGCCACAACACATGGAGCGATCATCCACGTGCTCAACTTCAAGGCCTAATAACCATGAACCTAATGATACGTCCTCGTTTGCATACCTATGCAATATAGGCCTGCAATTGCAGATGACACATATTAGGAAAAAAATTATATATTGTATAGAGTAAAATTGCTAGAATTAATATATATATATATATAGTAAGCTAATAATAATAATAATTTTCCTAGGATCCTATAAAGTTTATAGCACATACTTAATATTTCATACACATGTACAAATTAATAAATGCTTCTATTCCATTATGCATAGCTAATGGCATGTATGAAAAACCTGAAAAAAAATACCAAAGTAACTAAATTAAAGTAACTTCTCAAAGGAAATTTAGGGGCCATTTGTTTGAAAAGGAAATATTTTTTTTGAAATTATTTTTCTTATTTTTTTATATTTAGAACCAATAAAAAATTAATCAACAAAAAATAGATTTTAATTAATAAAAAATGATAATATATTTAAGAAAAATGATTTCTCTTTTAATTAAAAAATTATTTTTTAAATTATTTTATATTATATATTCTTAAGATAATACCTTTCATAAAATTTTATTTTTCATTGAATCAAAGGAATCCTAAGAACTAATTAAAATTTTTAAGCATCCAAGAAATTCTATTTTGGAAGCTCGAACTAATTATTTTGAGTTCACCAATGACTTTAACTGAATAGTTAAGTAACTAGTAGTACATTTATTGCACGGCATGGATTATTTAAATCTATATGTTTTTTTTTTTATAAAAATTTAAATCTATATGTATTTTACCATTTTATGGTGATTCCTTAGTTAGTAAGGACACGAATAGCTCGTTGTAGACATTCTACAACGAGTAGTGGTAGCAGCAGGGTGGATCATTTCAGTCTTTTTCTTGTCCTATATCCTATTATTTGATAAAATATGTATTTCTTTTTTGCCCCAATATCAAAAACAAAATTTATTCCACCTTTATGTCCTGCAGAGCAACAGAACTTCATAAAAAATTTCAAGAGAATGATAAAATAAAAAAAAGAAGAAAAATATAATTTTAAAATTAAATATTATAAATTTACACGTAATTATTAAATAATTTCAAATATAAATAAATAAAATTTTAAAATTATATATAAAATAATCATTTTAAATTTTTTATCTCAAATTAAAATATTTATTTATTATATAATTATTTATGATATTTTATGTATATAAATGTAATAACATCATAAACATTTAACTTAAAAAAAATAAATATATTTATTTAAAATTTGTTACATATTATAAAATAAAAATAAAATAATATATTTGAAATTTCTGGACAAGGCAGACAGAGATTATAAATTTTGTCTTATCCTCAAGATTTACATCGGGATAAACTTTCGTCTCATTCCCATCTTCTCAAAAGAAAAAAATCTTCCTATCCCTACATCTCACGAAAATTTATAAATTTAAAGCAAATTATTATTTTTAATTCTGATGATGATGATGATGATGATGATGATGATGATGATGATGATGATGATGATGATGATGATGATGATGATGATGTGAATGTCGTTGTTGATAATGCAGACTAACCAGTTGATGGATATATAGGTAGCAATGTCCTTGGAGATGGCATATAGTTGGCCAGTGGCATGCCTAAAATACTTGTTCCCTTCTTCTCCAAACTTCCAATGCTCTGGCTCATGGTACTTCAACCCTCTGCCCACAAATAAATGCACATAAATGGGTCAAAAATATCATCCTAATTAATTAACCCTGAAAATAAACTACAAAGAAGAAGACCAGAAAATCAAAGAAACTGAAACTCACTTTTGATATAGAACTGGACCAGATTTCATACACCCAATATAAACTCTCGGTTTTGATCGGTATTTTGCAAGTGTAGTCGCCAGCATACCTCCATTAAAAAAAAAAAAACTTTTATAAAATAAATTTATAAAAAAAAATTATAAATACGAATCCCAATTTAAATTCTTGATTGATTGGTAATAAGCATACTTGCCTAAATTTAAATGGACATCATCATCCACTTTGACATAGAAATCAGCATCCCAAATAGAAATTGCAGTGGAAAAGTAGAGGCGCGTCTTGGTAGAGAGCTCATGGTAGCCCTCAACATGCTCCAACCGTAGGAAGTCTTTGTGCTCTGCCTCTTCTGCATCAATTCCTGTGTCAAGAACCCCACCAGGCGTCGCGCTATGTCCGATCATAAATCTTACTACAATTCCTTTCTCTTTTTCCAGTTCCTTAAGCTGATTCCCTGTTTTATGTCAAAATTCAAACATACAATAACATATCTAAAATCCTCAAATTAAAGACTAATTAACACCTCAAATAAAATTTTAGTAAACCATAACAAAAAATTCAATACATAATTATAAGTTATAGATTGTAACAGTTGTGTTCACTGTAATATTATTGTTGCGATATTCATCACAATCATAATTTTTTATAATTTTATTTTAAAATTTTTTTTACATAAATTTATATTAAATATGGATTAACCTGCTTTTTTTTTTTAATAACCGCAAGTGCTAATTGCTAAGATAATAACTATTAATACCTTTAGGCAACCAAGTTTCTCGAATTGAATCTCGTCGTTTTTTGCTGCCAAAACCTGTGTTAATTCCAATGACCACAAAAGCTTTCTGTGGTTTGTGGTTAGAAGCACTTCGCCGTAAGAGTTGGCCACCATTTTGGCTTGTACGACTTGCTGTCAGTTCCATTTCCAGCGTCGATATTGCTTTGTCCAGTGACCTGTTTTAATTGTTCCACACAAAATTATTTATCTTCTCATAATTCCCTTTTTTTTCTTTTTCTATGACAGTATTATCTTTTTTCAATAATCATTGTTTCCCTGTAACAGTATAATGTTTTCTTATTTATATTTCATTAAATAATGTAATTATATTTATACCAATGTCTCATTAATACTGTCTGTCACATGTTTCAAACTTCTTATCGATATATTATTAAGATAATATATATAAATATAAAATATATGATAATATTTATATATTATTAATATAAATACAATTATATAATCAGTGCGTAAAATATAAATTTTATTTATTTTACAGTCATGCAATCGTAACATTTTAAATGAACTGTAAATCTTACTTGATAGCTTGATGGGTCTTTGTGACTTCCCCCATGACATCTGGCGGTTTTCCTTCAAACAATTTCTGTTTTTTTTTTCAAAAAAAAAAAGGTAAATCACTCATCATATGTCATGTGTACACATCAGTCAGATAAATACTTCATACCAGCATACATATTTGAGTAATTGCTTTTTTCCAAATATATTTTTCACCAAAATGCAAAGTTTTGAACTTTAGTTGATGGAGAATTGTAATTTTTACATATACTTATCGCAGTAAAATTTATACAAAACTAAAAAATTATGAATAATTACGGCCAATAAATTGTGTAATGTAAAGTAATATGCACGTACTCTCTTATGATCACGATCTGATGTGATTGCAGGCACAGTGGTTTCATGGTTAGAAGACGGAGTCCACAAGTGGCCAGTGAAGAGCGTTCCAGCAAGAAAGCATGCAATGCAAAGAAAAAGAATGCCTTTTCCAGAAATTGGCTTCCCCCTCATTTTTCTGAAATTCTTTTTAACAATCTGCAACGGCCATGATGACACTTTGTAATCAAATGAAGATACCAGCACCGTCAGATTATTGGTAATTCTTGAAGCCTTTCTTGACAAGATTTTCATGGAAATGCCAAGAAATGAAACGCAGAGAAAATTTGAATGAAACTTTTGAATAGATGTAAATCTGCCCTTTGTGTTAAAAATCTTGTCCACACGTGCATATATATATATATATATATATATATACATACAGCTTGTAATTAATAACGTAGAAAAGATTTTAAGTTGAAGTCTTCTTCCCTTAATATATATATATATATATATATATATATATATAAAGAGAAAACTATTTGTACATTTCATTTTAATGAAATTACGGATCTTTCCTTTAATTTTAAAATTTATGATCAATTTTTTTTAAAACATAAAATATCTTATACTTGAATTTAAATTTAAAAATTTTATCCAAAAATAATAAAAAAAATGGTCATATACTTTCAGATTTAACAATACGAGATATTCTAAATGTTTTGTAATTAAAAATATATTTTAATTAAATTTTAACGATTAAAATATAATTAATAAAAATATCAAAATTTGACATAAATATTTAAATTTTTTTATTCGATTCAATTTAATCAAAATATATTTTTTATTTCTTCATTAAATGAAGCCTAAGACCGATACTGTAGTTTTCTGCAAAATCTTATTATATTCATTTATTGTGGTATTAAAAATTCTGGTTAATGAAGCTTTCAATCCCTTATAGCCATAAATTCTATGGTTTGTAATCAAAAGTAAGTCTTCTCATGGCATGTGGGTATACGTGGGATGTTGGTTAAAGTAAGCAATGTGCAACAAAATATTACTGTATCTTGCTTCTTGTATTTGGCAGTGAAGTTGAATTTAATGTAAGTTTGTCCAATGGTTCAGTGTCTCAAATTATGTACATGCCTAAGTCTGACTTCTTAATGTACCAAACACTATATAGGCTTCCTTTTAAAGGATTAATTAATCTTCAAATCACAAATCCTCTTTCACGTGTATTAATGAAAGAAAGAGATAGAATACATTAAAAAAAAATGGTTGATCCATAGAATCATATATTATTAATAATTATAAAAAATATGATTTAATAATAATAGATAATGGTGGATAATAATTAATAATGATAGATAATAATAATAATTGATATTTTTTAAATTTTAAATTAAATATAAAAATATATTATTTCTTTAAAATATTTTTAAAAATATAAAAAAGATTCCCTGAACCATATACTTATTTACGTTGAAGAAAAAGGAATTAGGAGTATAATCTGAATCACTGGTTACTGTATCATACTCAAAACAAGTTACCTAATTGCTTGTACCAGCCTACAAGGATTGTCATTCTCTCTCTACCATTTAGACTCACAGAAATGTCAATAAACAGCATTTCTACTTTTGTATTTTCCTAATCAAGATTTAAAATGTGATTTTCCTGCAGTTGTAGTATCTTAGTTAAGAAAAATTATGAAAAACATTAAACCCTTGACCCTAAAAATTATGAAAAACATAAACTAAGGATTATCCTTAGGTACGGAATTGAAAATTTTTATATGAGTTTGTAGTTTGCAACTTTGATAAAAAAAAAATGTTTGATATTTTTTTTACTATCTCTTTATTAAAAGTTCTAATTTTTATATAAAAATTTAAAAATTTTAAAATATTTTAATACAAGTTTAGTTGATGGAGTTATAATCTTTTTATATATTTATTACATGTAAAATCTGTAAAAAATTATAATTGTTATATTAAAATTAAAAAAAACTGATAAAACCATCGAATATGTAAGGAAATATTACTCAAAAACTAATAGAAGAGAATAAAAAATAGTGGTGAATGTAAAAACTGTAATTATGTGATTCCCGTTTTTTTTTTTTTTTGACTTGCTGATCATAATAACAATATAAAGGCAAATATGAGCAAAATGATCTAATATCAGAAAACTATATTGTGTAAGTAATTACCTGAAAAAGATGATTGCAGAATCATGGCGATTTTAACTGAAAGTGCTTAAGATAGAAGGATAATATGCGTCTCATTGGAAGCAATCTGGCAAATAAAGTTAGCTATCTCGATCTAACTCTCTATAATTATGGTGTTTTAATTGTAGGGTTTGGCAGTTTGATCATATGGTTTTCATGATCCAACGAATTAACATCTCTTTGTTTGGGTGTCCAGATCTCTTGCAACAATTACGTGTGTCCTTGTTAGTGTCATCGAGCCAGTCACAGCTGTTCGCGTGTGTAGGAGGGAGTGTTCGAACTCGTACATATTAATGATGTAATATAATACACTTAATTTTGAAAAAGATTTGATAAATAAAAAGTAGAAAAATGCCATATATGCATATGTTTTGCGCACAAATCCTGGGCATGACAACATTTTATCATTTAATTAGAGTTATAAACTATTCAAAAAAATATAATTTATTCATTTTTTATATCTTAATTTTAATTTATCTACTATAATTTAAAGTATCACAGAGAAATATTGTTAGTATTTTATTTATTTGTGCTAATTTTTTATTCAAAATTAATAGATTTTGTTATATATCAATTATGTATTTTTTAATTAGTTCTATTTTTATTCTAATTATACCTTCATTATTCTTTGCCTAAATTCGAAATTGAAGAAATTTTATAAAAATTTAAGATAATTTTTTTAGAGTTTTAGATTTAAGTAAAAGAGAAAATTAAAAATAATGTGATGAAATTATGGTTAAATTAGACTTAATTAAGGAGTATATCTGATAAAAATTTATTAGATTTAAATAAAAAATTAGTATATAAATAAAATATTAATGATATAAATTATATATATCTCTTTTTTACACTTTAAATTATAAGTAGGTGAATTAAAATTAAATTCTTATAAAAACTGAATAAAATTTATTTTTTCTAAGATTTAATAGCTGACAATAACCTTATCATATGTAGTTACAATATGTCAAACTCGTATCATGATATGGTAGACATGTACATGCAATTTAAGAAAAAATAAATAAAATATATCAAATCTCTTATACTTTGAAAAGTGGATATAATTTTCAACCATTAAAAGAAGTATATCTAATTTTTTTTGTACTTTATATTATGTGTGCTTTATTCACATTCATTTATTTTTCATTCATTGATCTAGAAGGTTTGGTATTTTAACATACAAATAATATCATAAAAAAATAGATGATATTTTTTACCCAAAGCGAAGGGATTTGATGCATTTTATATAAATATATTATTATATTATAAAATTTTCTAAATAAATTACTTTTTTATATAAAATTAATATATATAATTTATAAAACTAAAATAATTTAAAATTTATCACAATTTATATTGCCAGTAATAATATTTTTATAATAAATATGTAAATTTAAATGAAAATTAAAATGACAATACATAATATTTATACATGTTATATTTTTTTATAATATATATTATTTATAAGTTAAAATACATTAAAGCCCCCAAAATTTATGGGTAAAAAATAGATAGATGTGGGTAAAGTACACATAATTTAAAATCTATGGAGGTTAGATGTATCTTTTTAAAAGTTATATGATTATATGCACATAATTCAAAGTAATTTAAAATATATATAATTTATAAAACTAAAATAATTTAAAATTTATCACATTTTATATTAATAGTAATAATATTTTTATAACAAATATGTAAATTTAAATGAAAATTAAAATGACAATACATAATATTTATACATGTTATACTTTTTTATGATATATATTATTTGTAAGTTAAAATACATTAAAGTCCCTAAGGTTTATGGGTAAAAAATAGATAAATGTGGGTAAAGTACACATAATTTAAAATAAAAGGAGGTTAGATGTATCTTTTTAAAAGTTATATGATTATATGCACATAATTCAAAGTATGAGGAAATTTAGTGTATTTTAGCAAAAACAAAAAATCATTTGTTGCTAATTATACAAAAGACATAAATTTTAATAATATTTCAAGATACAATTTTATGTTGTAAAAAAAGGATAAATTAAAATAGCTAAATCGCTAAACCTATTGAATCATATTACAATGTATCAGATTTGTATATATAAATTTAATTAGTAGTAATGAAATCGTACTTGATATTATGCAAGAATCCATTATTGTAAAGCACTCCTTAGCAGGTTCACTCCTTGAATTATGTTACGATGCATCATATTTGTATATATAAATTTAATTAGTAGTAATAAAATCATATTTGACATTATGCAAGAATCCATGATAGTAAAGTATCCCTTAACAGGTTTACTCCTTATAACCTTAGTAGAGAAAAGGGAGAGATAACTATATCTAAAGTCTCAATGAGGCAACCATAATTCTACTAGATTATAAGTAGGGACTTGCTTTGTTGTAACTCTACTGGGCCAAGTAATCTATTATCATTGGCCTAATGACAAGGCTCATACCACTAAAGTTTATCAATGATTTAGGTGTCATTACAGATCTAATAATTAGATCGCATAATTAACTGACTCATAATAATTTAGTTGTTGTGATATTCATTCAATTAAATATATATAATTTATTAAAATATGGCAGTTAACGTAGGAAACTATCAACAATCTCCCACTTGGACAATATACTTTAATAAATGAGAACTTAGATTATAATATATGGCCACAATGATAAATGTTGACAACAATAACAACAATGACACCATTGCAACCATAGATTAAACATAAGTATCTAATAATGCATATCATCGTATCTGATAGGGATGCTAATGCCAGATATATATATTGAATACTTATATTTCAATAATCGAAACATAATATGGAACATATGAGAACCTAGACATATATATTAAAATATGATCATATGTATATTTTTACAAAATGATCCATGTATCTGCCTAACATGCCAAATGAGAATTAATATTCTTAATATGGTATTGAGACAAGGTATAAATGTCTTTAATAACATGCCATAATTAGATAATGTACACAAAGGACAATACATAGCAAAACATAAATATTTCATTATGAATATTTCACTAATCTTGTGATGACAATATTTTAATTAGAAACATGAAACTCCTACTAACCTTAAACATCGAAAGGCTTGGCTAAATTCATTCTAGTCATTTGTTTGCGAACAATTTTTTTTACATCTAAGCCCTTAGTTAGTGGATCTACAAGTATACGATCTGTGGCAACATGTATAATACTCATGTATCTTCTTTCTTTAACAAATTGATCATTAATATCAAAATACTTGTATAAGCAGTACTTTCATTATTATTTTTAAAAAAGTTCACTATGGCAACACTGTCACAACATATGGTTAAGGTCCTAGATATGCTTTCTATAACTTTGAGTCCTACTATTATATTCCTCAACCAAATAGCCTTATAAGTAGCTTTACAACATGTGACACATTTTGCCTCCCTAGTAAAGCTTGTTGTAATTGACTGTTTGATGGTTTCCACAGTACAACTTATCTTATTATCATAAAGATGTTTCCAGATATTAACATTATGCCATCTGGATGAGTCATAAAATTAGAGTCAAGGTAACCTGCAACAATTAGATCACTAGATCTGCAATAGATCAATACAAATATTATTTGTACCATATAGGTACTCCATAACTTTCTTCACAGTAGTCCACTATTTCTGACTAAGATTATTCAAGTATCTCCCAAGTACATTAAACCAAATAGTGATATCAAGATGTGTACATACTTTAGCATACAACAGGCTACTAATAATAAAAGCATATAAAACTTACTTTAATCTTTACATTATTTTGAGGACATTAGGCTTTAGAAAGAATCTTACTCTTTTAGAAGGATGCAATATTTAGAGAGCACATAAAAGATATTAAACCTTTTGAGCACTTTTTCAACATATAATTTTTGAGATAAGTCAAGAAAAGCATGGGATCTATCATGACGGATCCATTTGCCCCGCACGAAAGAAGATCATTAAGATCATTTATATATAAAATATATAGATAGTATATGCTTTATCTCAATTATAAGGCTCATAACATTGTTCTTAAGGAGAATATCATCAACATAAAACTAGAATCACAAATATGCACTGTACCCATCTTAAAATAAACACACAGTTTACATCATTCTCTTTGAACCTAAGAGAAATAATAATCTCAATAACCTTGAGATACCATTGTCTAGATATTTTATTCAAATCATATATGTGAATCTTTTAAATTTACATACTAAGTGTTCTTTACTCTTCTCTTGGAAATCATTTGATTAGTTTACACAAATAACTTTTGGCAAATTACTATTCAATAAGGCCATCATGCATCTGGTGAAACTCCCAGTCAAAATAAGCCATCAATGCCATAACAACTCAAAATGATTCTTCAACTAAAATAAATAAGAAAATATTCTACATTCAAAACCTTCGTCCTAGATGTGTCCTTTTGCCACTAATATGGCCTTATACCTCTCAACTACTCTTTGAGTATCCTTTAGTCTTAAAGACTTTTTTTGCACCCAATAGACTTGCAAATAACGTGTAACTCTATATGATTTCATACATCATTATGGATTATCAAAGCAATCCAATATTTACAGCCTCTATCCACACTAAAAAATGAGTGCTTGAAATGGCTTCTTGAAAACTGGTAAGATCAATTCCATCATTGACGTCAAATTCATGCTCTTACAAATATACCACATAGTTTTTAGTAGTTCCTAGTCTATGAGTCATTGGAATTTCCTCAAAAGTATTTCATTTATAAGACTTGATCCATTTCTACTACCAAAGGAGCATCAAACTCTACAACTTTCATTATCGATTTTACTATATGTTGTATTGGATCAATTCGGTTTGTTTCAACCAATGATGGTTCTAATGGAATAACAACTTGTAAATCTCTAAAAAAGGTATTACATGGTCTTTCAATAACTCTAGTAGTGTAGATCAAACAATAAAATCTATTACTTTTGTAGTTATTACAACATCTAACAAAATGACCATTAATAGTCTTCGAATTAAGTTACTTAATAAATATATGTTACAACTTCACTTTAGCCTTATAATCCTAGACATGGAAATGCCTAAGACTAGGGTTTTCCCATACAACAAATTGAATAGGGTTTTAAATGTAGACTTGCTAAGGATTTGATTTAGAATATACACTGCAGTCTTTAAAGCATTGCACTATAAAAAGTCTAGTAAAATTTAATGTACCAACATGCATCTGATCATGCCTATGAATGTGTAATTTAACTTTCTTATGATCCAATTTTATTTGGATGTTCTAGGCATAATGTTGTTAGCTTAAAATTCACAACATTTGAGACATCTTACTAAAGAATCAAAATTTACATCAATTTATCATATCTTTGTAATACTCATCACTTTTATCAGAATTGACCCACTTATTTTTCTTATTATTTTTTAGTTCAATCTCAACTTTTAAACGTCCCAAAAGAATTTAAGGATTCTAACTTTTCAATAGATATTTCCATCAAACAAAAAATTGATAAATCACCAATGAATAAGAATTAGTATCCACCCATAGTCCCCGATGTAATCAATTTACTTACATTATAGTGAATCAATTCCAGTACGTTCTACCTTTTGGTCCACTAACTCTAGTAGGGAGTATGTCTCTAAATGTAATCAATACACATATAAAAAAGGATAAGTCTAGGTCATGAAGAATTTATTCTTTTATCAATCACTCCATCCTTCTATAGAAATATCACTTAGACACCTATTCCTCAACATTGAAGATCCCACATTAATTGTAATCTTTTTGTATCCAATCACAGTATTTAACTAACTAACTCTCTAATTTCTGAACAATAATTACTCCTACAAATTGATCTTGCACTTTTTCATTATTTCCAATCCGACTATCGGCTTTTATCACTTGATTTCCTCTTATTTCTTAATACTTATAATAAATTTAATGCAAATGATTGTATCTTCATCTAACTACCAAGTATTCAATAAAACATCTCACTAGAGCTAACAAAACATCTTGATTTATTGTAATATGCACCCAAATTAGCTTTCTTACTTCTCAGAATTAGGTTTCTTTAGGTGTGATTTATTTTCATACTTAGCACTCAATCTGTGTGAAATAAAGTGAGCAAAGAGATTCTTAAATTCTTCACATTATCTTCCGTTTGACTAACTATAGAAGTCATTTTACTAAAAATTTACTCACTCTCTTAGGTGTGATGTGATGTGATGTCTTAAGAATATCAATTTGAATTGGAGGAAACTTTAAAACATGCTAAATCAAATAACTATTTTTTTACGTCCACTTTTATACCCATGAGCAATTATAATAGTATATTGGTTCCATGATATGTTCACTAATTCCACTAACACCATCCTAAAATAGTTTTATCCAATAATGAGAGGTAATATCCTTTTTAGTCTTATCAAACTTTACAAATTTATCAGCTATAAAATCCATAGTCACTTTGGCATTTGGAGAGTTAGCAATGCCTTTCATGATGGTATTATCTTTAGTATATATCATAATCATCAAGTATACTCTATTAGAGTTGTCCACTTTCCACGGAAATACTTTCTACAACAATAGAGTCATCATCTATCTTTTGCTCTTCCTCTCTCTATGCTAAATATAAAATTTGGTGGTTGTCATGTATGATATTAGCAATTTAGCCCAAATATCTTCCACTTAGCCCAGTTCTCATAATTGGTTCCATTTACCATTTTCACAATGATCAATTGCATAGGTAATAAAAGATTGAGGAAATAACAATTTATGAAATTTATCATAAATTTCCAAAATTGCATATTCAATAAAGTCATGTTATAATATTTCATAAATAACTATGCAATTCCAAACAGTATTACATTATGAAACCTAACATTAAGAATGCATTTAAAGCTCTATTACATAATATAAGAATTGAACATTACATTCCTAAAACCTATTAGGCATTTAAAATTTTAAGAACATAATGTACAACTCTAATACTCACATTATTGCCAACCTACGATGCACTGACACTTCATATAGCAGTCGTGTCCGCGTGTCGGAAACGTGTCGGGGCCGTGTCGGTAATTTCAAAAAGTTCGGACACCCGTTCCCTATTTCGACACCCGTGTCAAGCTCAATTCTAGAGTCGTGTCTGTAATTTTAAAAAGTTCGGACACGCATTCTCTATTTTAACACGCGTGTCAAGCTCGATTTCCAGCTTATTATTTGTTATGTCATG
>JANHAO010001963.1:0-30553 GCA_026873985.1 Saraca asoca | reverse complement strand
GCCTCTACTTCATTAGCCACACGAAATATGGGAGCTATCTCGACTAGTGAAGACGGAACAACCTCACTGTCCAACATCGCATCTTATCCTATATTTCCACAAGACATCTTGGCATCTCAATATAACAGCTTATGTTGCTTATTTTAGCTGTTATAACCATAAGACCATTGAAAAAAGAAGTATTATAAATACAATTACATAAACATGGTTGTAATACAATCAATAAAAATAAAACTTTCAATAATTTGGATTTTGAAAAAAATATCATAGTTGCAATACAATCAACAAAGATAAAATTGTATGAATAAAATATTATTCAAAGATTATTATGTCATTTTTATAATTCAATAACCATTTTGTTAATTGTTATGAGTAATTTTTGATTTTGCGAAATGGACTGGCAAAGACCTAGCAATAGATCAGTTCAAGTGAGAAAAAAGCCAAGCTCACTAAATCGCTAGTTACACAAGCATAAAATGAGACAGAAACTCCCGGTTCGCTAAGGGATAAGTCCTGACTTACATACCCAGCAGCTCGCCATACACAAGCTCGCATTACCAAGGGTGAGTTTGTAAGGTTCATTCTCATTGATCGAAAGCTAGCTACAACTCTAGATAGTCCCAATTTACGGACATAACACCTCACCCAACTAAAGGTTGGCTGAGGGAAAACCTAAAGCAAGTGCCCTTTCACACCAAGATTCGTGGGACTAGCCTGAAGAAGCAGCATCACAGGCCCACCCGCAGAAAGTAAGCTACAAGAGTCGCCAGCAGCCTGTAGAAGCTGTTTTGTAGTAGTTTAGGTTGTCTTATACATTTATTTTGATGTAATAGAAATACAAATTATGTAATTATAATTGTAACCTCCTAACCTTTATAAATAAGAGAAGGGAGACCACTATAAGCGAAGCTAAAAACAAAACTGTAACTTTGTCAGATTTTCTACAAAGTAATAAAATGCTATGGTGGATGTAGGGACCAATGTTGCCTAGTTTGGACTGAACCACGTTAAAAATCATTTGTGTGTTTGCTGCTCTTCCTCTCCATCTCCTCTTTTCTCTACTTGTTCAACCAGGTTATAGTTTACGTCCTAAAAGAATTCTTCTGGTTGACTGAATTTTGGCTAAATTGAAATCTATCGTCAATATTTTGGTGTCATTTATGGGGACTCATCTATATTTTAGTTACTTTTCTGCTTAGCTGCAATGGTCAGAGGAAGAGCTATTAGAGTTTCAAATGCATTAGTTGATCAACTGGAAGGTCATGTGTCTACAAGAGATTCCTCCACTGCTTCTATCATAGGTGATGTTGCTGGCTTACCCCTAGCCGACTTTTGTCAACTTGTTGCTATTGTAAATGGCATTGATAGAGCACAAACCTGACTTCAATGTCAAGAAAGATTAGAAAATATAATAGGAGAATTGACTAGAGCAGTCATAATCCTAGCGTAAGCATAAGCTCAGGGTGTGCAAAGGCAAGCTGAAGTCTTTACACCCAAAAATGTGCACCAGTAGCAATAAGTTAGATGTTCGAACAGGGCCAATCAAGAAGTTTCCTCAAGTCACTGCTCGTAAAAATAGACTTCAGGTCATTGTTCTCACGACCAGGAGAATCAAAGGAGTCAGTAGTCTTCCTGCCAGCGATCTAGGGCACAAGACCCGCTACAGGAAGAGTTGTATCAAAAGATGAACCAGTTAGAGGAACGTCTTCGAGCTCTGAATGATCGGGCTCACTACGAGGAAAGATCATCATTCTCCAAAGAGATCAAGACTCAACCCCTTTCTCTTAAGCTCAAAGTCCCCATTATTCCACTATACAATGGGAACACTGATCCTTATGACCATCTAGACGCATTCAATGTTTAGATGGATCTATAAACAGTTGATCCTCTGGTCAAATGTCAAGTTTTTCCAACCACCCTTTGGAATGTACCTTAGGCATGGTTCAGAAGCCTTCCAGCTCACTTGATATGTAGTTGGGAGGAATGTCAGCAAAAGTTCATTAGTTAGTATTGAGCATCAACGAGGCAGCTCATGCCCTCTGTCACCTCGTGATGATCTTGTACTGTAAACATGAGTTGCTAAATGATTACACTGCTAGGTTCATACTTGAAGCTAATTCAGTAGAGAATCCCTTGGAGGAAACCATTTTGGTGATGATCTTTGTGAGACTCTACAAAGGCACAAGTCCTTGATAAGAGATCTAGCTAAATTTTATGAATGAGCTGCTAAGCAAATCAAGTGGGATGAAACTTTTGACATGAAGTCCAAGCAAGAAGATGACGATAACAGCTCCACTCAAAGCAAGAACAGGAGCAGTGAGAGTCAAAAGATTGACCCTAATCTTCAACTTACGAAGAAAGTGAGAATTGAGTGACCCCAGCATCATGGTCACCATGAAAGTTGCAGTATCCTATTTGACACTCAAGACAGGATCTTTGCCATAGAAAGGTATAGGGAAGACTTTGGAAAACCCAAACCCTTGAAGGCCCCTAGCAGCTTAGAGATGCAAACAGGGTCTGCATCTATCACAATGAGATCGGGCATAATATCTCGGAATGATGAACATTGAAAGATGCCATAGAAGACCTTGTCAAGAGAGGTTGCCCACAAGAATACATGGTTCAACCCTCCGAGTAGCAACCTCAACAACCTTAGCGGATCACTGACCGCAAACAAGGCCCTTCGGTTAGGACCATATTCTGATATTGTAATGATGCTTTGAGGCTATTGAACCCCTTTAAATCCTTTCATTAGCTAATCTTTGATGGAATGTTGTGTAAAAAGAGAATTATTCCATGATTGGCAAAATCAAGCTTGATCTTATTACTAGCTTTTTAACTGAGTCACCTTGCGAACTACGCTCATTACCAGCTTATGAGCTAAGGCGCAGGGGCATTTAGAATAATTTCATTCTCTACCTGAGCAACAAGATTGCTGTGAAACTGAGTAACACAATTGCTGTTTCACTGAGTAACAAGATTGATGTGGGACAGAGTAATAAGATTGCTGTTTCGTTGAGCAACGAGATTGATGTTGCATTAAGCAATGAGATTGCTGTGAGACTGAGCAACGAGATTGATGTTCCATTGAGCAACAAGATTGCTAGCAAAGTTAAACTCATATCGCCTATTAAGCAATAAGATTGATGTGGCATGACTCGTAAAGCACAACTCTCATGTGACCTAATGCTTGTAGTTCTCATGCAACCTATTTATACACATCACTAAGATGCTTTAATGGTCAGATTTGTGGTTCACCAAGAAATATGACCGATTGGTTATTAAAATATTTTATTGTGATTTGTAGGAATTCATGTTATCATCTGTGATATGCAAAATGTTCAAAAATACAATGCAAAAAATCATGAAGAAAAATTTCATTCATTAAAAGCCTCACTTAACAAGGTAAATTTACATCAGGAAGATTCAAAATATAAATCAAAATAGAGGAAGCCTATGGCTGTTACATTCTGGAAAGAAGACTGGCTCCTTGGAGATGAACTCTAGCTAGCACTAGTAGGAGGATTGGTAGGCATGTCTGCTCTTTAATCTTCTTCCAGCCACCCTTCTTGGTTCAGAGCTCCTTTCCAACTCTCCGCCTATTGTTAAAAATTCCAAAAAAGTCAGTAGATGTGGCTAAAAAGGCAAAACCCCACAACATCACTATGAGGAAATAATCCCATATATATACAAGATCCTCCAAAATCCTCAAAAAAGGATTGCCCATAAAGGCTTCCTATGCAGTAAATCAAACATGCCTCACCGAAAAGGCTCATCATCAGAAGTATGGGGAGCTTATTTGAGGCACCCATTAGATCACTCAATAAAGGAGGAAGAAAAACTTCCTATGATTTAAATAGACCGGCCTAGTCTCACAGAAGAGTCCAAGAGAATTCCCAACCACTTTCATTAAATGCCTTGGAAAAAAATAAGGTAGACTCACCAATGGCTGTGAAACACGTATAGTAGAAGGTATAGCCTGGATCAGATGAAATGACGGGCTAATAAAAAACTTTGACTGCATGATAATCTATAAAGAAAATCCTTTACCAGCAAAATTGCAACTCTTAGCCTGCGAAGCAAGTTGAGAGTTGGGGGGCTAATCTTATGAGTAATTTTTGATTCTACGAAATATGCTGGCAAAGGCCCAGCAACAGATTAGTCCAAGTGAGAAAAGGGACAAGCTCACTAAATTGCTAGCCACACGAGTATAGAATGAGGCAAAAACCATCGGCTTGTCAAGGGACAAGTCTTGGCTCGCATAGCAGCAACTTGCTATATGCGAGCTCGCATTGCCAAAGGTGAGCTTACAAGGTTCATCCTTGCTAACCGAAGGCCAGTTACAACTCCAGATAGTCACAGTTTGCGGACACAACATCTCGCCCAGCTAAGGACTCGTTGAGGGAAAACTTAAAGTAGGTGCCCTTTCACACCAAGATTCATGGGACCAGCCTACAAGGAGTAGCATCACGAGCCCACTCACAGAAAGCAAGCTACAAGAGTCAACCAGTAGCCTGCAGAAGCCGTTTTGTAGTAGTCTAGTCTATCTTGTACATTTATTTTGATGTAATAGAAATATAAATTCTGTAATTACAATTATAAACTTCCAGCCTTTATAAATAAGAGGAGAGAGACCACTGTAAGCAAAGCTAAGAACAAATACTGTAACTTTGTTGGATTTTCTATAGAGTAATAAAATGCTATCATAGACGTAGAGATTAGTACTGTCTGATTTTGGTCAAATCATATTAAAAACCCTCTATGTATTTGTTGTTCTTCCTCTTCGTCTCCTTTTTTCTTTGTTTGTTCAATCAGATTGTAATTTGAATCTCAAAAGAATCTTTCTGATTAATTGAATTTTGGTTGGATCGAAATCCACCGTCAGTATTAATGTTTTATAATTTCATAAATGAAATTGTTAATTTTATCAATTAACTTATCTTAGACAATATTTATAATAATGGAGTTTATAAAAAAATTCTTATAATATGAACATTTATTTAGATTGTTTATCTAGAGAGATCTTAATAATATATTATTTTTTAATTGGTTTAATATAAAAATATATATATTGAGGAAAAGAAAAAATTTCTCTTTTGGGGGGGGGGGGAGACTAAGAATGGATAAGATATTGAAAGTTAGGTGGCCGCTGTTATCCAGATGGTTCACTTGTATATTAAAGGAGTAATTAAGTTTAACGATCCTATAACCAAGTCTTCCCCTGGAGTCTAAGCAATTTGAAAGAAAAAAAATCAAGAAAAAGGAAAAAGAAAGATTGATTAAAATTAAAAAAGAAAAGCACACAAAATGATCGAATGAGAAGAAAGCAATGGAAATGATGAAAGCAAATATTGACGTGATGTTGGAATTTTGGGTGAGTCGAAATTTCTGGGATGTGCACATAGCCACATATAAATTCATGTCCACATGTGAGCCTTAAAGTCTTTTCTTTATTGCACATAACGACAAGCCACAAAGGAGACAATGAATTATAGATGAGCCTCGTTTCTTGCAATGTTGTCCATCTCGTTGCCATATCAAACGTGGATTATAATGCGATGGCAGATTAAGAGATGAGTCATGTATTATTAAAAGCTCAGTCTTTTGTTGCTATCCCTTTGGTCACCAACAGTGCTATTTGGTTGATAAAGCACACTAGTCCTCCTGCCTCGCATTCTGTGCCCTTGTATTTCCTTTTAGCATAATGGCTTTGGTTATCAAGTTCACTTCTTTTGCCATAAAATATGATTCGTTCATCCTATGATGGCTTATCTTACTTCTAATCGAAGTTTCAATTGTGAATGGCAATAACTATTATCATTGTAATATTACAATTGTGATATTTTCTATAATTATAATTTTTCATAATTTTATTTTTTATTTTTATTTATAAGTTTATTAATTATAACATAATTATAATCACAATTTGAAATATACTCACCATATTTATATACATAACACAAAAATTGAAGTGGTCATACTTATTTAAATATTTTAATTCAAATTATATTATCTGTGAAAAAGATAATATAATACAAAATCAATAGTACATATGTCAAGTCCTAGATCTAGCTAGCTGATTTAAAATAACTATTAGACTTAAATTATGTTGTCTAAAAGATTAATCAAAATTATCTAAATAGTAAATTTAATATTTTATAGATTACATGATTCAGAATTAACAGTTCTCTTGAATTAGTCAGATTTAAAGCTAAATAATATAAGCATTTCATGCATTGTTTTGAATTTTATACACATAATATTACATGTATATTGAATAATTTCACACTCCTTTCTTAAAAAAAAAAAAAATTTAGTGGCATAGACTTTTCCCTCTCTTTATTTAGGTAAGGAACTTGGCTGATAAAGATCAATACCAAACCCCCAATTTACCTTTTTTATTCTTCTTAACTGGGGATCTGCGCATGCTTTATGGGGACATGTTAGGAAAGGGAAAGAGAAAAATGATATACGCAGAGAAATTCTTTTTCTATTTCTTGCTATTTCTTTCTTTCTTTTTCTCTTCTCTTAATATTAAGCCGGTGCTCAATTTAATTTTTTCTAATACGAGGATGTCAAAATCTATGGAGAAAAATGATAAAAATGAAATTTAAGTGAATTTGAAAACTCAACTTGTTGGAAAATAATAATAATAATAATAAGAGCGGAAGATAAAATATCTTAATCATGCAGAAAAGTATATTGTCCTTATAGGATGGTTTGCATCCACTAACTAGTATTAAATATTGAAATAATTTTTTAAATATTTTTAATAAAAAATTCCAAAGCACTTTTTATTTTTCAAAATATCTTTTGCTTTATGTGGGAAATGTCTGTGCATAAGCACTCTTTCTGCCTTTATCTTTCCCATGAAACTCTGGAGAGCTCATTCTCTTGCACCATTTATTTTTGTAAACTAAGGTGGTGTATGCATAATTCTAGAATTAGTTCTAAATAGTTGAATGTAAAATCAGTTTTGTTAAATCAAATAATTTTAGATTAGTTTAAAATTAAATTTAATTTAGTATAAAATTACTTATAAATTAGTTCTTTTTATAAATTTTGTTTGATAAATCTTTTTCATAATTTTGAATTATATAAAGATATGAGAAAGTAAACTATAATTATAAGGCATTATTGCATAAAAATATTAATTAAAATATGCTATCCTTAGTCCCTATTTTTCTAAACAACAAATTATTTTAGTTGAGTTAAATTGATTTATTTTCAATGGTTTAGTTGAAGATGACCTTGGATTTCAAATTGAAAATATAGATTAGGCCTTATTTTGCATATTATATAAAGGTTTAGGATTATTAGAATTAGCTAAAATTTGAAAATGATTTTTGGAAGATTTGTCTCTTTTTTTAAACAAAATTTTTTAAAAATTATACCAAAAACATTCCAACATATTGCTAAATGATTTGCCATATTTGTTTAGTTAGAAGTTGAGTTTAAAGAGTGTTTTTATAAGGTATAAAATAGTTATAACTGTTAAAATGTCCTGCAAAATTGTGAAATTTTCATCTTCAGGACTTATGATTCGAATAGATAATTTTAAACTATTTTGGCGATCATGCTCGTGGGAACAGGACAAACATTCATACTTTGCGATTTAAATCGAGATTTGAACTAGTTTTGTTTAATTCAAAATGACTCTTTAAAACTCTATATTGCAATTTTAATTGCAATTCTGATCGCATGCATATCTGAACTTATCGAAAGTTTACAACTTCGGGTAAACGGAATTAGATTTTGAACTAAATTTTATCCAGTCGAATCGAAGCCTTCAAATTTGAATATCGCAATCCTAATCGTGATTCTACTTGAATTTTAAATTTTGAACTTGTGATCTTGATCACAGGTCTAGTTTTACACATAACGACTAGCTTTTTACTATATATTTTCATTTGCTATAAATACCAATTTCACACAATTTTACAATACAGAAAATACATCTCTTCAAAGGCAAACTCTTTCAAATATATCTGTTCTTCATTTTTTTATATCATTTCATAGATTTAAGCTAAACTTGAGTGATTCTAAACCTAATGTGCTTCATCTTTGTATCTTGAGTTGTTGTATTGTTGCAAATTTTCTTTTGCAATCAAAATCAAATGCTGCTGAGTTTCCTAGGGGTAGTCTAACCTAAGGTAGAAGAGTGATTGAACTTTTTCTTTCTTTTCTTTGAGTAAGAGTCTCAAAAAGATTTTGCAATTATGGTTAAACAATTGTTGTATTACAGCTTTTTCAAAGTCTAAACTTGCAGGTTTTGTCTAGTGGATTCAAGCATGGTTGAAAACTTGGAAGTGAATGTAAGCCTCGGAATCGATTTTTAAGAAGGAACCACTATAAATGAGTGTCTGAATATCTCTATCCTTACTCCTTTATTTTCTGCACTCTACCTTGCTTTGATTTATTATTATTTATTATCATATTGAACGGTTGATAATACACTGATTGTTGTTTTAGTCTTTATATTTATGGACAAACATTTTTTATTTCTAAGATAAGTCATTATTTTTGCTAAGTTTTAAAGGGGATTGAAGAAAACTGCTTTTAAAATTGAAAAAAAAACCCTAAAACCAAATCACTCCCTTTTGTTTGAATATGTAATTACAAAATGTACTATTTAAACAACAAATAAATACATTGATTAATAAAATTTAAAAGTCACAACAAAATATTTTAAAAGTTAACTATATTACCTTTTTGTTTATATTAAATTTATAACTGAATATTTCAAATAAGATCCATCCTCCCTTTTTTTTTTAATTTGAGAATTAACTTTATCTTCATAAAATTTCACATTAGTATATTTTTTCTCTTATATTATATCATTCATTGAAACCTGTTAAAAAAATCTAATTATCTCTATAAATACAAATTAGAATAAAAAATTATTTCAATATTCAAAATGGAAAGATTAACCATTTGGATCTCCTTAATAAAAAAATATACTATGCACTTTCATTTTCTTATATTTGAACAAAAACAAACTTGTCACAAGAATAAATACCAAATAATCATATAAATTTGACATGAATTTAAACAAAAACAAAAAAAAAAATAGTCCTAAGAAACAAGAAGTTTTATAATTTTTTATCTACAAAAGCATAGTCCATAGTTCCAAGATAGGAGAAAATAATAATTTTTTGTAGACATAAAATAATAATAAGAAGGATTTTAGGATTGAAAAGATTTAAAGAGAAATTCTTTTGCTATTGAGGGAACAAAAGGTGCAATAAAAACTTTACGCACAAAAAAAAAAAGCAATGTGAAAAAGGAAAATTATCATCGCCTACAAACTCTTAAAAACCTATTTTCATTATAATTCTATTTAGAAAAAAAATCAATTTTTTAAATATTAAGTAGCTAACAAATAGATAAAATTTTAAAACTATTCTTGATATACTAACTTAACTAATTTTTTGGGATTGACAAACAATGTCTAACTTTCTAAGAAAATCATCAACATATTTATATCTTATCTTAACATCATAATTATACTACTTATACTATTTATTCTGTTATTTATGCTGAATTTTACTTAGATAAATAGGGTGGCTATCAATTTAATTAAAAAATTTAACATCTTAAGAGAAGACAATCATTATTTATTATATTTCTAACATTAGCTAGCCATGTATTAAAGGATATCATTTATACAACTCTCTAAATTTGTGTTTGTTACAGACATATATTAAAGTTGATTATATTTTACAATAGTTTTTTTTAAGAGTAAATTACTTTGACTTTTACTGAAGTTTGATTAAATTACACGAACCTTATCTACATTTTCAAAATATACGTAGACTTCCTTATACTTTAAAAATGTATTACACATAAATTCTTTTTGAACTGACATTAGCTTTTTTTGTTAATTATTCATTAAGTGCCAAATGTAGTCATCAAATACTCGAAATACCTAACCACTTTTCTAGCACATTTTCTTGAGAAAATTTTAGCTTTTACATTTTTCATTTTATTTACTCTAATCAGCCCAAAGCCTTGTAAGAATTGTAGAAAATTTTGTTTTCCACATTCACTTGATGGAGAGATGATCGTGCAATTTTGACAAAATGATAGCAGCATAAGATAGTGAGATAAAATATGATGAAGTTCTAAAGCAACACTTTTGTTGTGACATAGCAATAGCAAACAAAGGTGGGAATGGTGGCAGTAGCTCAATGGAAGCTCTAATGGAGACGGGGTATTAGTGGATGACAATGGAGTTTTGGGGAAATAGGAAGACAATTTTTTAAGAAGAAGAAAAAAGGAGGTAAAAAAAGAAAAGCAAGCTAGCGGTGATATGCAATTAGAGTTAATAAGTGTGTTGTTGGAGACAAAGGTTTAGAAAAGGAATAACAAGCAGGAAGAGGAGGGGGAAAGCAAGAAGAAAGGGGAGAAGGAGTTGAGTTGGACTGAAATCTAAATAAATAAAAGGGTGCTATTGTCATTTCATAATTCTAGTATAATAAAATGAAAACTAAATTAAAAGCAAAGCATATTTGAGGAATATTCGTAGTAGTTCTAACAAAATGGAGTAACGTGTATATTATTAGAAGCGCAAAGGAGGTCCGTGTATTTGAGACAAACCTTAAAAAGGTCAAAGTAATTTACTCTTTTTTTAATCTCCATAAGACTTTGCTATTACATGAAAATAGAATTTTTTTTTTCTCCATTGATATAGCTTGGTAGAGCAATTTTTTTTAAAACAAATATATCACATTCCAAAATTAGGAATATGATTGGTCTGAATTATCAGGTAGTAATATGAGAATCCTAAACATTTCATCCTCTCATATATTTTTTATTCTTTGAAAAATCATGGGAAAACAATTATGTGAACAAAATTGCACATATTTTAAGGATATGATATGTAAACTTCATTTTAAATTCATTTAAATGCATTTCCTTTTAAGGACTTGTTTGGTATAACAATGGAATAATTAATTATACATATATTTTATTATTAATAATTGATTTTTGTTAAAAATTGATTATAAAGAATCTATTTTATGTTTGTTAACATCATTTGATAATTGATTATATATAAATTTATTATTGTTTGGATGGTATATAAAAAAATCACTTTTTAGTTTCAAATTACTTAAAAATGCATTAAAGAAAAAAAAAAGCAATAGGTTTTTGTCTTGTTGGTATAAGGTGAATTAGGACAAAAGAAGAGAAAAGTGAGAATAAAATAGGTATAAATTTGAATGTTTTTCTTTCTATAATCCCGATTAAACTAAAAGCTAATAAAAGAACCTTTATGTTTAATTAAGCTTATTGGCTATAATTGATTACTGAGAAGTTCTAGAATTGTAATCAAACATCTCTAAAAAAATATTATAATTAATTATTTGATATATAATTGAGAATTCTAACTGTTATATCAAATAAGCACTAATACATAACTTTTCATAACAAAAACAACTATCGATCTTATTTGGCTGGATAACTGGTATCATTAAAGATAAGTCAAAAACCATATACCTAATCTATCACTTACACATTAGAAGTCTTCACTATTTTAGACTCGACTATCATCTATTCTATCATTTACATAATAAAGGGGGAAGTATAACTTGGGTATTCAATGAGTAAAAAGACTCCATCTTAACTTTGGATGGAAAATGTTTAGTCATACATATAGGTATAAAGCACTCATACATATCCATAAATGTGTATATATTCATATACGTTCATAATCATAATAATATTCATGTACATTCCTAGTTGAATTCATGTACGTTCATAATCATGTTCATATATTCCTTTTCATGTTCTAGTATTTCATTAATCCTATGTCATGATATTCTTGCATGCATCATACCTAATTTCTTTTCTAGTCTAATTATACATAATCAACACCAATGATAGGGAAACAGTGAATATAATATTATTAGTGGCTACATTAGGAAGCAAACAATGGGACCCTTAGGGTCTTTCAATAGCACAATTTACTATGCATAATATGTTACTTACCTATCATACAAGTTAAAAATTTACACATATATAATCAAATACTAGTTTAGTAACTAAGGGGATATCTGATGAAGTTAAATGGTCCTTAGTCATACCAAATATTGAATGCCCCTTATGACATTCCATATAATTTGTGTGCCCCTTACTACATATCATATAATTTTGTATGCTCCCAATGACATACTATATGATTTGTGTGTCCCAATGACACTGTACATGTGTATGCCCCTTTCAACATATCATATATGCTATCGGCTTACTTGTTTCACAGTGACGACCTATTGAGGCCATATACTTTTTTTTTTGTTATCTTCTTAATGCATGCAGGTTCCCTTTATTTACTAAACTAGTCACAATCTCATGTACTATTTCTATCTTACATCTTACTTGTAACTTTATTAATCTACCCATGCTATAGATTAATCCTTCCTTTATTTCATAAATTCAATTTAGAATTTTAAGTTTAACTTTATTTACTTTCTAAAATAATTATGAAAAACTTAGGATTCTAGATTTGTTTAATAAAAGCTGAGTTTGAACCATGATCTAGACCATCTCACACACACATTCAATCATTTCATAAAGTTACAAAATCATATAATCACATACTTAAACAATTGATCTTAACTTTTCTAAGATTAGGTTTAATCCTTTTTACATTCATATGTCTTATTCTTATCTTACCAGCATACATAAAACATTGGTTCTTTAGAAAATATATAATATCACTTTGTATTAAAAAAAAATTGTCGGTCAAAGTAGAAACCCCTACTTATCTTTGGGAGGAAAGTGTTCTCCCAGGCATTCCTTTGCAACATATGAGTTTATCCTTAAATCTAAGTTATCTTAGTTGCAAACATTGCAAATTAGCAACATGCATTGATTAAAATCATTAAAATGTTGTAATACATATATGTTATAAGCATATATTAGTACAAGAGAAAACGGGCTAATGAAGCCCCAGACAGAGATAAAGCTTAGATAAGAGAAGCTCAGTTAGTATAACCAGTGATTTGCTTTGCATGAGCTCGCTTTGCAAGCTCGTCGTTGATTCCATAAAGATCTGCAGCGACCCTGAGCCAAAAACAGCTCATGAGACACAACACATTACCTAGCTAAAAGCCTCAGCGAGATGGGGCACCAAACAAGCTTACATTAGCCTACTAACAAAGGGGCCCACCCTTCAGAAAGTAACCTGTAGAAGCTGATTTGTAAAAGATCATTCTGTCTTGTATATTTATTGTCTGATATAATAGAATTACAACTTATAAAATTACATTTGTAACCTCTCAACCTCTATAAATAGGAGGAGGGAGACCATTATAAGTAAGCTAAGATAGTTATACTGAAACTTTATAGAATTTTCTTCAAAGCAATAACATTACCGTAGACATAGGAACCGGTACTGTTTGATTTTAACCGAATCACGTTAAAAATCTTTTTGTTCTCATCTAACTTTCCCCTCTTCTTCTGAGTCTTCTGTCCTGGTTTCATGCTTGCTCAATTGAAGCGCAGTTTCGGTCCAAAAGAACTTTTATAGTTGGTTGGATTTAGGCAGAACCAAAATTCACTATCAATAATATCCTAACCAAGATAAATCAATCATCTATTCAATTAGTTTTCCACAATTCGATGTCTTAGGCTTGATGTATTCATAAGATCTCTTTCTGGCAGTATTTTTGCCTTCAGAGAATTTTTTATCGTTAAATAAGGTTTCATTCACGTTTTAGGATTTGCAGAATTTATATCTGTTTGCACTTGACTAGTCGATCTGGTATAAGTGACTAGTCATCCTAGATTGATCAGTTGGTTGCCCAAACATTGGTGGTCAACTAGTTGATTCGGGTTCGGATCACTTTTTTGGGCTAAAACTCGGGTCCAACTAGCCCCATAACTCAATTCTATCTTGTTTTTAAGACCCAGTCCAAATCGTTCTAGCCTAAAATCATTCTAACCTGTTGGGATGTTACAAAATATGGGATAGAAAATACTTAAGTAGCTATCACCTATAGGACAAAACCAAAGTGAGGTTCCTTGAATGTTCATCATGAAGTTGTTCAATTAAATTTTATCACATGTATTAATTATTTATTTAATATTCTAAAATTGATAGAAAAACATAATTTTTGAATTAAAATTATTTTAGAATGTCATTAATACTAATTTAATTCTATGTAAAAAAATTATCTATTATAATCTTTTTAAAGTTTGTTGAATGGTTTTATTATGAGTTTAGAAATAAATGTTCCGAAATCCTTTTTTTTTTGGGGGGGGGGGGCAAATTTTATTTTAAAAAAATTACCACTCTAAATTTTAAACTGAAAAACATAAAATCTAAACTTAAATTACTAAACCTTAAATTGCCTTTATTTAGAGTTAAGGGATTAAATTTAGGTTTTTAGTGTTTACGGCTTAGAAATTAAAGTGTAGGTATTGATAGTATTTTTTTAAACAAATTTTATAATGATAATTTTGTCTTTTACATAAAATTAATATTAATGAAATGCTTAAAAAATGATTCAATTCAAATTTCATATTTTTTTATCAAATTTAGAATATTAAATCAATAATTAATAAATATACTAAAATTTGTTAAGAAAACTTCACATCAAACATACAGGGAACTTCACCTATAGTACTACCATAATATTTTTCAAACTTTTTGATAGTTCTCTACTCAAAATTTTAGATCTTACAGCAATGAAAAATGTTATGCCTATATCTTCTTTAACATGTTATAACATGATAAAAAAATTTTAAAAAAAATATTACTTACATATTTAAATATCCTATATTATTCCTCGTACTACACATAATACATGATATAATATAAATTAAATTGACTATATTTATTTAAAAATAGTTAGATGAGATCAAGATATCTTGATTATACAATACATAAAATATAAGAAAAAGTGTGAGACATTTAATTATGCAACTAACTAGAATCTAGAAATCATTTGTGCTGGTAGTGGGAGTTGTTACAGTTGTCCTTGGCGGGACCTTTTAGCCACAATAATATAGAGATATAGAAGGCACAAATTCTTGGAGTAAGGAATTGGAATTTTAAGAATCTGAGCCAATATTTTATATTTTGTACTATTAAAAATTCCATGGAATGAAATATATATAAACAGCCTTTGCAGCAGGCTGAATTTCTTTAAACCTTTAGGTTGAAGACGACCTCTCTATATGGGAACATCACGTCCACTGCATGTGGAAACGGATGATAAGATCTATTCTTCGAGCTTTTTCATAGGTATAAAGATCAACTAATATAATTTGCATCTCTCTCTCTCTCTCTCTCTCTCTTTTTAATTTTCTTGTCATATTAAAGATAGATAAATACATAATTCTTATGTATAATGGGATTTTAAAAAATTTATATTTAATTTTTCAATGTGATAGAAAAATGATAAAAAAAAAAAAGAAAAGGATCTAAACACGATTTAATAATATCAAAATACAGTGATAAAGTTTCTGACTTCTAGAATTTTTAAAATCACATATTAATATTATTTAATTATATAATTTTTTTATATAAATTATTTGATCACTCCAAATATTAAATCAAGACTTGTGAGACAATGATAACGAGCATCCAACTTGAACTTATATTCACGTGAAAGTTCAGAAAGCATATGCTGTGTTACAAATAATATATGGGCTTGCATGTGATGAATTTAAAAAGACAAATAAAGCCAAAAGCAGCAATTTTTTTTGTTTTTCCAATTTGTGAAATAGTAGTGACAAGAAAAACGAAACAAAGAAACAAGGTGCAGTAGCCAGTGATCTTTTTCAGATGTAAATAAATTAGAACTACATACACATTAGCATTTGATAACTGACAAAAAATTAAAATGAGCTTTATAGTAGATATTGGTGACTGCAGCCTAAGAAAAGTGTCATTGTTTGATGCATTGTAATCTAAAGCAAAGTAACCATCCATGCCGTTCCAAATGGGCTATCTTACAATTAGATAGCTACCATTTATATATCAAATTAAAGTCTTACATCACTCAATCAACCTAATCAATTTCTTTCTTTTTTTTTTTTTTTGACATAAAAAGTCATTAATCTAAAAAGAAGGAAGGACATAGGGTTCCTAAAAGAGAAAAATCACTTATTAATTCATCGTTAGATCACTTATTTTATATTTTAGTTTTTTTATATCAATAATAAAAATATTTAATCTTCTAAAAGTTTTACTTGCATTATGAATTATCTTTTATTTTTGGATCGAGGATTGGTCACAAAATCCAAAACATTGAAAAAGTTAAAGGCAACTCCTCAGAGGTACTAATGGTCCAGGCCCAAGATCCACTATGCTGGTATCTTAACGGAAATTAACACATGAAGAAAGATACGCTGAAACACATTAAATTGTAACATAGTGGGCCATCTATGGGCCTGCAGCCCATCTACATCACACACTTTTGAAGCAAACGGGGAAGAAGGCGAGATGTGAAATCAAGCGCTGGTTTTGCAATAAAACTGATCCAACCATGGGACCAATGAATCTTGCGATTACACTCTGAGAAACCCATGGCAGAGAAAGGCAAAGCCGATGAGCAGCTCTTTCATCTTCTCTCCAATCTCCTCCAGCAGGTATGGCTTGCGTTTTTCGTTTTTCACCTTCTACAGAGATTCAATTTTGGTCCTATGCATTAGGATTGTGGAATTGTTTTGATTTTATTCTTGTATTTTCAATATGCTAAATGATTCTCTGATGCGTGTGCTTTAGAAAAGGGGTGTTTTTTCTTGTGGTTATGGACAATGAAGCATAAAGGTGTTGTTTTCAATGGAATTTAGGAATCGGGTATCTGATTTTGCCATAAAAGGAGGTGTTGCCAAAATATTCGAATTGCCAGAATTGTGTTTCATGTGGAAATTCGATCCCCTTTTGGAAACCGGTTTAAGATTTATTATCATATTATCTAGAATTTAGAAGGGGGGGGGGATTGTGACTTGGGAAATTATGTGCGATTAAGATAACACTAGTGTAGAAACATGCAATTTGCTCCCGTCGTTGTATGCATAGTTACTGGAAACTATGTTTTGACCACTTCTTATCAGAAACTACTTCTGGGAACTACATTCTTTTTTTTTTGTACCCATACGTTAGTCTATCAGGAAATTGTGTAAAAAAATAACATACTCTTATCACGATTTTAAACTTATCACATTTCTGTTAACTATGGTGGTAGCTAACATGAGTGTTTCCTTATTGTGAAAATTATGGGTTACAGCTCTGAATGTGGGAGAAAAATGTTAATTGATAGATTATGATGCTATGATTCAATCTGTAGGATATATAGAAGTGGCTACACAGTTGTTTGTCAACAGGTGTTTGTCACTTAATGTACAAGGAACCTATAATGAGGCAGTACCTGAATTGTGAAGAGTCCTATAAATGCTGCTAAAATTTGTGATTCAAAAATTTGAGATGTCAGTTAAGAGCTAACCCTCAAGAACAATACTTTTATTTAAAAGCTGATGTCAGGATATATATGCTATGTGTCAATGTTCTGCAATGATATTGATGAAATCTTAAAGGGGAAATTAAGTGTTTCATGGTACATTGTATAGGTGGAATCGCTGACCAATCAAGAAGAAGTCGAGCTTCGTTCTAAAATTGAAGCTCTAGGAATAGAGGTCACGAAAGTCCCTTCAAAGTCAACCCGGCAGCTTGACGAGGTGGTTTGCAGTTTGTATTTCAGCCATTACTTGATATGAAACTTTTGGTGTTCTCCATTTAGAATCGGTGACAATTTCTCATATTTATTTACTTTGCATTCTTTGTCTACACAGTTGGAAATAGCTAATGAGTTGGATAAATTATCAGCAAAATTAGATGATGTGGATGAGATGATATCAACAACCATGGCTGCAGATCCCCAGGTGCGATCACTCTTGAGTGGTACAGCTGATGTGTGGATGCCTGTCATCACCGCCACCACTGAGGAAAGACGTAATTTTACAGCCTCTACCGGAGACAGCAACACAAAAACACAAGGAAACTTCTAATTTGTTCTTTATGATCTTGTCAAATATTGATATACTGTATGGTTTCTGTCATTATCGTCATATTAATGAACCAGATGTCTTTCAAATGTATTAATAATTATGTTCTCCATTGCATTACTGGCTGAGCATTCTTTGCATAATTTTTTTAGAGCATGATGTGCCTCAAGCCGCAAGAAGCAAATAGCAAATTAAGCATTGAAAAGTACAAAGTAGCTAAAGATTTCAAATAAATGTCATGTTATTCATTAGCCAAATGGTAACTCTTAGTTGGAAAGACTGCAAAGGGATAACCCCAGAACAGAAAAAAAAAAAAAAAAAAAGCCTGTATTTTGATGCTATCATAAACCTAACTTTGTGTAATTTCAGAAACCACTGAAACATGTGAGGGCAGAAAATTACCCTTAACCTAATTCCAAAATCTCCTTAAAATGAAGACACCATGTGAACTTCTCATGGCCCATCAAATAACTCTCAGTTGCATCTACCATTGAAGTAGTGCCAATTAATCTATGATAAACAGAAAAAGAATGCTTCAAATTCTAGGATGATGCAGTTTCTTGCACAATCTCCTCAAGGCTGTCCAGTGTAAAACTTTTTGGCGTTTCAAGCGGCATTCCAAGAGCTGGGTCCCATATCAATTGAAATCCAGCAAATAGGTTTTATATCAAGCTGATTAAACACCCTAATAATTAAAAAGGAAATAAATTAAGGGGCATGGTATACCTGCGGGCCAACTCCAACACTGCTTGAAACGCCATAGAGAACAGTAAAATAGCTGTCCTTAATGTTGAAAGAACATCAGAATAATCGTTTTATTCATAAATTCGAAATGAAAATTATCTCAGGTTGACTAGCGGAGGGAAGCGACTATATTTTTCCTTGGTTAAGCCAAAGTAGTTTAATGGCACTCCACCGTGAGCATCAACATTAGGCTAGGGGTTTTTGACCTGCAACATTGAAAATTTCAAATTCAATCAATTTGACATGTTATGATCAATAGCTGGAGACCACTGAGTAGATCTATGATACTGTTCATAAGATAAAATGCAGGAAACTGTATGAAAACATGTAATTTGAAATCAACCCTCAAGTAATCCAAACAAATCACAATTCAAGGGCGAGAAGAATCAAAATAGGGGGATAATTGGATCCAAATTCCCAGAGATAGTTGTCTGGGAAGACAACTAGGCATAGGGTGACCCCCAAGGGCTAATTACAGACTAAGTCATCGCAAATATGCATGTGTTCACATAGTCAAAGACGGTACAATTGTTTTGGTTTTGATGCACATGCTCATTTCTATCGCACTAAACAATCAGTGCAGGATTGCCCATGATTTGGTGACAAGGCAATCGAACAACCAAGGCAACTTAGGACGGCCTTAAAATTCACAATCATATATCCAATAAAAGCTAACTTTTAATTTCCTAAAATATAAATGGATTGCTTTTGATTCCTTTAAAAACAAAATTCTATTTTAGTATCCTAAAATCGAAATCAAATAAATTTTGATCCAAAGCCTAAGTCCCATCCAAATGGAAAATGGAAGTTAATATTAATATTTGACTTAATTATTTTTTTTTATTCCCTTAAAATTAAAATCCTATTTTGATCTCTTAAAATCAAAATCATTAATTTTTATCTAAAGTTTAACTTTCCTCGTAAAAAAAAAAAACCTGCTGGATTTGGGAAATAGGACGAAGAAGAAGTTGAGGGTAATGGTCTGGGTCACACCGGAGATGCAAAAACAAAGGGAGTAAGAAAGTTGGGGTTTTGGGGAAAAATAAGGAAAAAAAAATGTTACAAACTAATAATATTAATATTAACTTCTCCTTTTTTATTTGGATAAAATTAGGCTTTGAATTAAAATTGATTTAATTTTGATTTTAAGTAAATTTAAATAGAATTTTGTTTTTAAATGCAATTGATTTGTATTTTAGGAAACCAAAAATATAATAAGCTAAATATTAATATTAACTTTCATTTCCTATTTAGAGGGAGGTTAGATTTTGTACTAAAATTAATTTGATTTTGGATTTAGGGGGGCCAAAATAAAATTTTATTTTTAACAAAGATAGATGCGATTAATTTGTATTTTAGAGGAATAAAAATGTAATCAAGCCTAAAAACAAATGTTTGGTTAGACCTCGTTCATTGTCATAGAGTTTAGTTGAATGCCTGCTATGCTACCCCAGAAATCAGTATCATCTTGTAATCTAGATTGCAAACAGCATGTATTTGTAGATTATTGGGCATTTTGCACTTATGATTTTGTACTCAAAATAACAACGCAAAAAGAAAATGATAAGCTTCCACATGAACGTTTTGCATACCTTTCCTAACCCAAGAAGAATAGGAGGCACAACATCTTTCAACTTGGACACCTGAAAATGGTACTAAACCACATTAGATCATGAAGAAATTCTATATCTAGAAGTAAATCTTGGTGTGCCAGCGGAATGCACTCCCTTGCAAACAATGTGACATTAGGAAATCAGGGATAACCAGCAGGAACAGTGGATCATCAGGCAAATGCTTGAAGGCAAACTCCCTCTAGCGTATGTATCTTGGATCTGTCTTGCGTCAAACACCATGTCCAAATCCAGGCACAACCTGCAAATACTAGAGGATAAGGATATATTCTGAGATATGATGTTTACAGAAAAGCATGCATGCTACTTTCAATCCCCAGAATAATGAAAAAGGCCTAAACTCTTGATGTAGAATCATTATACTGATTACTATTGGAGAAACATTGAAGAGCTCTATTGTGTTGATATTTTCTTCTGTTACAGTTTCTTTGTGTCTCAGTTTCTAGTTCCTTATATCTCTCTTCTGTTTGGGGTCCTCCTTCTTTGTAACTTCTCTGGTCTCTTAATATATTCTTATCAAAAAGAAAAAGGAAAAGAAGACATTACCTGGCCACTATTTAGTGTTTTATGAATGTAATATTTCAATAGTTCTTCACCAATGTGTGGAGTTCCAAATTCTGCAACTGCAGCTCTGATCCAACGCAGAACTCCCTGTAACAACAAAAATAAAAGAATTGAAGGAAGCTGGAAAAAAACAAACAAAAAATACGTGGTCATTCTTATTAAAAGAAAAGTCAACTATCTAATCAATGGGGAGACTGAACAAGTACTAGTTTAGTTCTTCACTTCTGCTATTGTTGAACCAGAAACCATCAAATTAAAGAACTATTACCCCTTCCTAGGATAGAAACAATTCTTAATCCAAAAACATAATGTTTCCAAAGAAAAAAAAAAGAAGGCTAGCAGACAATCCCATTTAACTATTTTATCTAAGGCACTTACATTACTGATGGTAGTACCCAACTAGAACTTGACTTCTGTCCAGAACTTGACTTCTGTCCAGAATTGTGATCAATTCTTGCCAGGCCAAGTAACTTTCTCCTTGAACTACAATGACACGTGTGATTTCTAGCCCAGATACCTCATTCATGACAAAAAATTGTGTCTTAACAAAATTTTAGTATTTTACCAAACTGATTCTCCCAAAAAGTCTACAATTTGACGTATGGGCATTATAATTAAACTTGCTATTTGGAGATGCTGCAAGATGACAATAATGATGCTAACCATAAAACTGTTCTGTTGGTACACTTTCATACTTTATCCAAAACTCCAATGTTGGGCTCAACCAAATGATGGAGTACAAGTTTTTTTTTTTTTTGATAGAATGGAGTGTGAGATTTTTATATTGGAGTATTTATATAAATTTTCAACATCTAGGTTCATAGTCATAATAAGTACACATACTACAAATATTCCAATCCTATACCCCATAATCCCTCCTCTGTTTGAAACTGCAAAGGGATGCTTTTCTTGTGTTGCCATTTCTAGTTTAAGTCTGTTGGCATTCATCAGAAAGCACAGACAAAAATGCAGTGCACCTTCATAGTTTGATAAAGATGAGGATAAAAATGTCACATCTGAGAAATCATTATAGGAAAAAAACGTTCTCAACAGAACAGTTACACCACTATATAATAAGATGAAAAGCAAATATTTCTAAAAGGAAAAAAAAAAAATTAAGAAACCTGATTGGCCAAACCAGGCAGGGGCCCAGCTAAACCGTTTAAAGCAGCTGCAAATGAAAGGTAAGGATCTGCAAGTGGACTACCAACCTGAATTGAACAATATGATAACATTAGAATTATTTTCCCAACATAACAGAGTTGATTGAGTAAAACCGGGAACATACAAGGTGGGCAGTGTGAGAACTAACATTCCCACCTTCATGATCACTGCATGCCAATTTTTAATTAGGATGCTAAGAAGCAAAAATGCGGTAGTATTTGAAGAAAAGGAACATAGTCTGTGCTTTCATTAGATATAAAGTACAAACCTATGTATGGTAACATGGAGTCTCATAAACTCGAGCATTTTAGGATCATCAAACCCTAACATGTGTGCCTAGTAAGCACCATAGTCCAAATAAACATCTACTGGTATAATTTTACCATTCTTGTATTTCCTTCAAGAAAACATGACACAAATTAATCCATATGCAAGAAGCTATATGAATACTGTCAAACACATCTTGATCAGTGACAAAGTTGATGATGATGATATGCAATGCATACCGCCAATAAACATAAGCAGCAACTGCCGGCAGACGAGCAATCAGATTCATGCAATCCTCATAAGTTGGCTCCCAATACCTGTATCAAAGTAATATACCTGCTATAATAATTTATAAGGTGGAAGTGGTATAACAAAAACAATTCAGGATCTTACCTTTGACTTGGCAACCCCACTCTTATGTGCCTTCTGAAATTCACTTTGAACCTGAAAGATGAAATGAATGCAATGACAATAAAATTAAGAAATCAATTTTCTAAAGGTAATTTTTGTCACACAGACATACTAATTATGAAGGAATAATCAACAAATTTCCCACATCACACAGTTCAGAGTACAATGCTAAAGAATGAGGACAACAAGCAGTGAATGCCTACAGTCTAAACTGTAGCACCAGAGCATCAGCAAAAACGTTAAAAGAAACCACAACTGCCAAGCTGATATGATCCACTAAAGAATTAAATCACAGAAAAAAAAAAAAGAAAATTTCAGAGTTAAGGAATTCAAGAAAGAAATCTGTTACTCAACCTGGAATGACACCAGTAATAAATTGAGTCGGTGGATGAGCTTCAACAGGTAGAGCATCGATTGCCTTATAAGCAAAACCTATTGGCACATACTATTAATACAATTTTGTAGCACACCAAGATTGAAGTCAGAACGGGACATTCTCACCAATGAGTGGGAAGAAAATTTTATGTTACCCCAGCACTAAGATGCATATTTTTTAGGATACAAGTTAGATACATTGTTTCTAGATGGGAGAGTATTTCCTTAAACAAAAACCACAAATATGAAAAGAGAAAAAGAGATGATATCCTCATAGAAAGGTCCTTCTCCTTCACAGGGATTATCAAGAAAAAAGAGATCCAATTTCATAACCAATCAATATGCTAAGCATTGTTATGTGAATATCTATATTTCAAAAAAAGTTATTGCAAACTAATCCACCAGAACAAGAAGGAAAAAAACTACAGTATTGTGAAGTCTAATAAAGTCATGTTGACAAATACAATCTAGGAAAAACCATGATGAACAGCTTGGTTTCAATCTATTATATTAGAAAGCACAAATCAGATCAATGGCTTGAAGTTAGATGGTTAAGATTTAAGCTACAACTGCTTACAAAGAAACTGAACCTGGGAGAGTTGCACGACTTTGCTATTCCAGGGATAATGAATCTACTTGTGCTTTACTTGATATCTGTTGCACAATGAATGAATTAGAGATCACGGACAAATTAGAGTCATAGACCAAAACTAAATTACCTTCATACAAGTCACAAGTGACTGACAATTTGAAGTCCTCTCCAAATTGTTTAATACATATGGGCTTGGTTGTTTTTGCAGGGCTATTACATATCATTCCAGTCAATAGAAGCCAGAGAATAGATTCAGGCAAAGGCCCCCACTAGGATGCACAGCTTGTAGTGCTTTCTGGCACTCTGGGATCGACATGCCTCTGAAGCGAATTCCATAGAAGACATATGCCACCTGACCTCAGGGATCCTTTTAATAAAGAGATGATAGATCGACTACAATTAAAATAATTCAACACACTACCGGTGATAACAATCCAGAATGATCTGACAGTTGAATAATTAGACATGTACCTCTTCTGGGTCAACTGCTGAGCCTAGCCACAATAAAGCTGTCATTCCCCTCATTCCACCATGTATCTTTCAATTGTGATAACAGACTCCATATAGGTTGCATGAGAAGATTATAACTTTCTCTGCATGAAAACTATAAATCTAGGGACAAGGGTAGAAAAATCCAACACTGATAATAATTTGAAACTTTATATCTCTGACTCTGATAAACACAATACTTACCATATCAACAGTAATGTTTCCCAATTCAACCTTTCCGTAATCTTTCTTCAGCTTCTTAACACGTTCCTGCATGCAGGTTCCAGATATTAGGATCTAACAATAAAAAAATTAGATAATATGTTAAACATCCTTAAATTATAATATATTAATAATGACCTGCGATTTAAAGTGATAAAAAAGTTGGACATATAACCATGTTGTCAAAATTTATATGTTTCTTTGGGACATTTATACTGATTTAACAACATTAATTGTTGACAAGTGTCGTATGTATAGTAATTTTATTAAAAATTATAATACACAATGTCAATATAACATAAATTATAATATTTATTGCATTTGAATATTAATTTCCAAAAAATTGAAACAAAAAGAAATAAAATAAATAATCAAATCAGAAATTAAAAACCACCCTGCGAATTGGCATACATAAGTAAGACTCTTAAAATAAAAGAAGACGTAACTATAATTTAGATCCCTTAGAATATATTTTGCTCGCATTTCATCTTCTTACATATAAATATTTCATTTTGTTTCTTGTAACTTAAAAAATAAGAGCAAAACAGATTTATCCTTGCAACTACAGATAAATCATTAACAGAAGTATGATATAGTCAACCTTTCTTACATGACATGTCATATTGCCATGTCAGACCATATTTTGATCTTCTGATTTTTTTTTTTCCTTTTTTTTTTTTGAGGATGATCTTTTGAAAATGCAGTCTGAGATAAAAGAAGAGAAGAATAAAACCACATCATGTCAAATAAGGATGAAATCAGTCATACCATATTGAAATATGCCACATAAGCATTTTCCATTGCCGATGGATGTCTAGTTAAAAAAAGGACCAAACATATTTTAATTCCAATTTTAAAAAGGATTAAAATAGAACATAAATATTTAGAGAATTAAATATAATCAAAGTATATCTCAGGGGGACTAAAATTATAATTAAATAAAAAAAGAAAGGCATGTGATTCAAAAGGAATGACTCCTCTAAAGGAGTTAGGATCCCCTTTCCACTTTTTCTCCTAAAAGATTTAGCTTGGCCTCTTGGCAAGAAGTTTGAGATTTTAAGAATGAACATTTTCTCTGCTGATGGCCTGCATTCATAAATCAATTCTAGTATTTACCACCTTTACTAATAAAATAAGTAATTTTTTTTAAAAATATATCATAATAAAATAAATGAAAGAAATAAATTTTAAAAGAAAAAAGTCTTACTTTAAAGTCGATTGAACAAAATCGAAAAGAATGTTAGAGTTTTCATCCATATATCTCACAAAAAATTGTCAGTAGTATCAGTCAGAGGCTTTGTAGATTCTTTCTTGAAGATAAAGTATTTAATGTGAATTAATATTAAATAGATATATATTTGATGTATTTATAAATTTAAATAATTCACATAACATTTTAACATGAAGATTGAAATTTTGAATTATACAAAAAGGAGAAATTAATATAAGATATTTTGCATATAAAAAAAAATTAAGACAATGAGGATGACGACGATGACGATGACAATGATAATGACAACAATAAATTAAATAATAATAATTTATATATATACATATTTGTACATTGATTGCATTATGGAGAGATAAATTTGGAACAATTGATGCAGAAATAGGTTTACTTGCTAGTTGCGTAATTGAACAACAATTTTTCATCCTTAAAACGTTGTAACAATGATTTCAGCCAAGAAGGAATGGTTCCCTTTTCACTACTCTGCGTATTCATCACGGTTAAGTCTAAAAGGCTTCTAACAAAGTCACAATCCAGTCTTTTAGAAAGTAGTTTGCTTTACTTTAATTTGGCTTTTTTAAAGTCCAAGGTGCATTTTAGAAAATAAAGTGGATCATCATAATTATTAGTTAAAAAATCAACACTTAAAATTTAATAGATAACAAATAATTAAAAATAATTTTTAAATTTATAATTATCTACTTATTTGATTTTCTCATTAATAATTATGATGATTCACCTTACTCTTTAAAGTGCATCTTATAATTTAGAGAAGTTGAAACCAGTATTTACAATATTTTTGCAATCTTAATTAGTATAGCAGTAGGAAACAATGAGTTCCATTCACACTTTGAGTCTATGACAAAAAGCTTAAGTTGAAGACTAAAAAAACAAGATGTTTTGTTATTTTGTCTTTTCAATCCTAATTAAGTTTCATCTGTTTTGATGGAAAATCCAACTTGTTTGTTTTGACAAAAAATGAAATTTTATGAAAAATATTTTTTTAATAAAATAAATTGATGCTTTGTTGTTTGGAAGATAAAAGAGAAAGTATTTTCTCAGCTACTTCAAGTAGTTGAATCTGTTTAGTGCAAGTAGTTGTTAACTATTTTACTATCTACTAATAGTTAACTGAAAACTAATAAGTTAACTGATTATATTATAAGTGTTTAGCAAAATTAATAATGGAACTAGCTTATAAATGTAAAATGGTATAAAATGACATATTAATATAATTAAATAATATATAGAATAAATTAATTTATATTTATTTTGAGGTTAAAGCATATTGATTCAATTAATATATTCAAAATAAGAATAAAATTTTTTAAAAATTAATTAATTATATTTTGTCACATCATATATTTATTTATTTACTTACTTATATTTATTTATTTATGTTAAATTAATTAGCATAGATCAAATATGTAATGATATGCAAGTTTTTTTTTTCATCTTTTTTTGACTTTTTTAAAAAATAAATATTGAAAATAATAAGATATTTGAAAAAAAAATAAATTTTGAAAATGAATATTTTTAATTAATTAGAATATGAGCTATTGACCAACAAAAAAAATGATAAATTAGAAGAAAATAATTGAGAGTTCTATTATGATAAGTTATAAGTTATTACATAAAAATAAACTATTTTCTTTTATTAAAAAATATAATTATACATACAAATTTTATTTTTATGATCAAGCTAAATAATAATTATTTTATTATTAGAATGTTTTTATGATAGGAGTCAACAAATCTTTACTAGTAAAAATAAAAAATTAACTGTATTTTGTATTAAAAACAACATACAAAGAAGAAAATTTTAATTTTTTTTATTTTCATCATTCTTTCATAAAATTCATTTTTATTCAGTTGACTTTGATTGTTAATCACATTTGTCAAATATAGGAAAGAGAAATAAAAAGAAATAGAGGGATGAGAGAAAAGAAAGTGTGGTAAAAAGAGAAAAATAGGAGAGAGGTGGGTAAAGAAAGAAGGAAGAAAAGTTTAGAGGGATAGAGAAAAAGATAGGAGAGGGAGAAGGTAGAAAAAAAAGTGAAGGAAAAGCAGAGAAATTACATAATATAAGATAATTTAAGAAAGCAATTTTATTTAATTAAAAGGGAAAATCACTCTCCTCTAAATATATTATCATTTTTTATGGATCAGAATCTACTTTCTGTTACCAACTTTTTTATTGCTCCAAATATAAGAAGATTAGAAAAATAATTTTGACAAAAATATTTTTCACCAAAACAAACGGAGGGTTAGTGTTGTAATAGGAAATAATGTTTCATTAGTAATCTCTTTTAATTGCTTGATTAATGCCCCAAGCCTGATCTAAGACAATTATTAAGCTTGAATTATGTGGCATAAAAGATTAACTAAATTTGTCTTAATAGTTAAACTTGATTCTTTATATATCACAACCAAGTTTAAAATCTAATCGATGTGTGCCTTTATAGTCTCCTTTACTCAAAAGGCCTAACGTCTTCATTAAGTTTATCATATTTCATGACTAGCTCAGAATATGCACAAGCAAAAGTGTATGATCAACGAGTGATTTGATGCCATTTGTAAAGTTTTAAGCTTGATTGACCTAAGACAACTACTAAGCTTGAATCACGGAATAAAAGAGATTAGCCAAAGTTGTCTAAATAGTCAAATTTGGGACATGACAAATAGTATCAAAACACTTGCTAGTCATATATTAAAATTGGTATAGATCCTAGGTTTAGCCATGAGATTTGATGGGCCTAACGAAGATGTTATGCTATTTGAGTGAAGGAGATTGCGAAATCCCACATCAGCTAGATTTGAGACTTAATCGTCATATATAAAATACTAAACTTGATTATTTTAATAATTCAGACTAGTCTTTTAGATTATATGATTCAAATTTAGTAGCTGTCTTATGTCAATCAAATTTGAGACATGACAACTTCAATGTTAAACTTTGCATTTAAGATTTATGTTAAAAGTTATAAAATTTGAAAGCAATATGGCATAAATTTGTAACTTTTGGTAATAGCAACAAACATGAGGAGTGGTGTTATAATTGTTCTATAATTCAAAATTTGAGACATCAATGATCTCACGTCAAGTCTTTTAGATCACATGATTCAAGTTTAGCAATTATCTTACATCAATCAAATTTGAAGTGTGACAACTTTAATGTCAAACTCTGCATTTAAGATTTATGTTAGAAGTTATAAAATTTGAAAGCAATATGGCATAAATTTGTAACTTTTTGGCAATGAAAAATTTAGTAGCAATAAACATGAGGACTATTGTGTGATAACTGTTCCGTAATTCAAAATTTGTGCAACGGAGATAAGAAAGTCACAAGTTCTTTTAAGAATTGTTACAAAAATTTATAAAATCGATTGCAAGTTAATTTGAATTTCCAATTCAAATAAGTGATCACATTACAACATTCTAAAAAAAAAAATCTGTAAAATATTTGATTAAACTTTCAATTTTTCTTAAAACGATTGTGTGTTATGCCCTTTATAAAAATACTTAGTAAATTTTTTTAGTAATATGACTATCCCATAAATTACTTTACAAGTAAATTTAATTATTTATAAATATATTTAAAAAGTTGCAAGAGTATAAAGTTTGCAACTCTATTATTAGTTTCTAATTGTACCATTTATATAAAGAGTTACAAAATCTTATATAATAAGTTGCCATTGTCTTAGAAAAGTTACAAACTTGATTCTTCTCAGAAGAATTTTCATTACAAATCTCATATATATATATATATATATATATTTTTGCAAAACTTGCAATTCTAAATAAGTGTGATGCCATAACATGTTACAAATTCTTATAATGTAAAGAATTACAACTTTTCAAATTTAGTTGCATGAATTTATACAGAATTTAAAACACTTAATAACTTTCTTATAATTAAAAATAAGTTATAGCTCTTCAAATAGAGTTGCAGCTTTTTTTATTAGAAACTGTAAATTTTGTGTATTACAATATTTTGTGAACAAGCTGTAATGTCAGCATAATATCTTGTATTTTTTGTAATAAAGCTTGCAATATTTTATCTACTTATTTAAATTTGTGTCAAAACAACGTCAAATTAATATTAAAAAACAAATAAAATAGTCGAATAAAGATACAAAAACACCCCGTATATTGAGGCACTGGAAAGATGACAACCCTTAAAATAAAACAAACAAAATATTGACCAAAGAACAAAAAAAAAAGGTTGAGGCATATGGCTCAAAAGAAAGGAGCCCTCCTCGGGATTCCCTTCCTACTTCTTTTCCTAGAAGATTTAGGCTGAAGAGGAATTTGAGATTTCAAGAACAAACTCTCTCCACTAGTAGCCTGCATTCACAAATTAATTCAAATATTAACAAATTTTATAAATAAAACAAATAACTTTTTTTAAAAATATTACAAGAAAAATAAAGAAAATAAAATTTAAAAGAAAAAGAACTTACTTTGCACTCGATTGAACAAAATCGAAAAGAACGTTGCAGTTTCCATCCACATATCTCACAAAAAACGCCAGCATCAGTTTGAGGCTTTGTACATTCTTTTGAATTTCTTTTTTGAATATAAAGTATTTCATGTGAATTAATACTGAATGGATATATATATGACGTATTTACAAATTTGCTTAACTCATCTATTTTCACAGCATTTTGATATGAAGATTTAATTATCTGAAAAGAAAAAATTAGCATAAGACACTTTATATATCACAAAAACTAAGAAAAAAATATCAATAATAATAATAACAGTAATTTATTAATATACTTACCTGTATTGCTTGGTGATTACATTGGTCGCATTGCGGGCAAATAAATTTAGTACAATCCATGCAAA
>JANHAO010001962.1:0-30554 GCA_026873985.1 Saraca asoca | reverse complement strand
ATTCAAACGGAATACAAATCCGTTGTAATGTCCGTTGGAATATTCCAACGGATTTTAGTCCGTTTGAATTTTCGTTGGAATATTCCGTTACAAAATCATAATTTTCTTGTAGTGCAAGGAAGAAGAATTATTATATTCCACTTTCTAAGTTGGTACAACATTCCAGGCCTATGGTTCATCCCTTGTAACTGAGATGAACCAACCATTTTAGATTTTTAAACCAAATTGGATCCCCAAGCTTGTGTTTCTACATGGAAATTATGGCCACTAACAATCGGATTTTGCATAACTGTACCATTGAATTTAAACCATTTTTAACATTCTGCTTCAATTAGTAATCTACTAGAAGGTCCATCATACACATTCGTGTATAATTTTGACCTTATGAACATGGCACTCTAATGGAATTTTTTTTTCCACTGTCATGATATCTTTAGGATCCAAGATACTAGGCTAATTGGTTAGAGATAGCAACCTTGCCCACATCCTGTCAGTTATCACTGTCTTCCTTCTTCTTTTTTTGGTCTCATCTATCGGAGGAAATGGAATATAAGCATGTCTACCATTAACTGGACTAACTGTGAAACCTGTGTATTTAGCCATTACACTATGAATGGGATTGTGAGCAAAAAGGGGTATAGTAAACATTATTTGAAGCATTACTTGGGACAGCACAGATCATGGAGGTAGGATCAATGTATTTTAGATTTATAGCTTGCAAAGTGGTACTTAATTTTCTCAGACAGTCGGGACCAATATCTTGCAGCAACTTGTTCCTAGAAGAATCTTGCTTGTTTCATGAAAGAAGTGCTTTAAGAAAGAAGTTCCTGACTTGCACATAAATATAAGGAAGTCTGTTATCAAGTTTAGTCCTGATATTTCTAGGATCTTCACGGGTATCTTAGTAGTGTATTGGGAATTAAGATGGTGTCTAAACTGAATAAATACTTGTACACCTACATAGATGGTCCTCAAGATAAAAGAAAACCATTGAAAAGGATATTTGCAAGAACTGAATAAGCTCTTTGGTTGGAAGGCTACATTTTTGTCACAAGCTAGTTGCATCACTCCATGTAGCAGTGTCCTTAATTTTACCCCAACCTACCGCATGGCTACTTCCAAGCTATCCTTAAGTTGTGTCTAAAAGATTGGATCTAACATCAGGAAATTTTTTTTTTCTGAAAGGCTTAAAAGAATCCAAAGCCATACACCTGATGTCATGGAGAGGCTTAACCAAATCTAAACTTATAGGTGGAACAGGTTTTAGAAAAATGCCAGAATTTATCAGGCAATTCTTGCCAAGTGAATATGAAGAATTATTTCAGAACCTAACTTTATTTACTCGAGGTGATGATTCACAAGTAAGGAAAAAGTTCTTTTGAACACTTGTTGTAGAGTAACTCCTACCCTTTATGGACATGGAAAAGGCTTCAGTCAACTACCAACATTAGCTTAGATTTAACTACCAGTATTATCTTGGATCACCTTAAATGGCAAATTGGGAATGGTGATTCTATTAATACTAGAAATAGGTTTTGGTGGTTTTGTGCTAGTCCTTTACTGCAAGATCAAGTCAAAGTTTCTGACTTGTTGAACAGGGAACATAATAGGTGGAATCTTGATAAACTGCAAGTGTCTTATACATCAGATGTGGTTTAATTCATTAAATATATTCCCTATCTCATATGGGGACCTCAAACTGGTTAGCTTGGACTGATACAACTAATGGCTCCTATTTAGTTGAACAAGGCTACTAGTTGCTCACTACTAATTAGACTCCTAATCAACCTATAATCTTCCCATGGTCAGAACTTTGAAAATTGCCTATTCACCCTAAAGTAATCATGTTCCTTTGGAAGCTATGCAACATGATTTTACCTACAAAGGATCTTCTAATTCATAGTCACATTCAGGTTCCCAGTCTATGTGCTCTCTGTAGTCTAACAAATGAAACTATTTAACACCTTTTCCTATAATGTGCTTTTACAAAGGATGTGTGGTTTGGATCCAATCTCAGCATTAGACCAAATCTGCTGTATTTTGAGGACATAACCTTTGGATCCAACATAGTTTAAAAGCAAGTAGGCACAATCCCAAAGTTTTCCAGGAACTTACTATTCATATAGCCATCATTATCTAATCCATTTGGTGTCACAGAAACCAAGTCATATTTCATTCTAAAACCCCCTCAATTCAAGAGGCCCTAAATCTATATCATAAATGACTATCTTAGACCAAATATATATATATATATATCTGATTAGATTTCTGGCATTCAAGCTAGACAGTGCAAGGTTATATTAAGACAGCAAATCGCAATCATTCCTACCATGCAGCAATATCAAATAACATTCATCACTTTGGTGGTCTCAAAATGGATGACAAAGGGCCAGAAATTTACCTCTTACTTTGCCTGGAGGAAAAACAACCAGCATTTGATCTGCAAATGTTTATCCATGAACTCAATTAGGAATTGCTATAAACTTGGATAGACCAATAGATAGAATTAGGCCCTTTTTATGACCTGTAAGTGGCTATTTACTCGACTAAAATTCATTTTGTCTAACATGTTAGGGCATTTGCCACCCACCTATCTCGAAGAACTACTATTATTAATCTCTTGTATGAAAAAGGTCACTTTGAACATTTCCTTTTTTGATGTCTAGAGGATAATTTTTTTTTTCTTGAATTCTCAGAGTTTTATGGCATAAATGTAGAAGGACATAGTGGTGACTTGATTTTAGCTTGGACTATTAGATTTTCAATTCTAAATCATCTCTTCTTCAAAACACTGCATACCTATGCTTACTTACTAACAAGAAATTGGTTCCTTTCTCTCTATTGAAAGATTAAATATAGGAAATGATTTGAAGCCCAACCTTCCTCTCTTTGATTTTTATATATTTTGGAATTAGTCTCTCATTCAAGAAGGCTACTAGAGTAGCCTTAGTAACTTCTTTAAATAGCTCAGATTCACTATGTACAAAAATATCCTTTCCAATACTTGCAAGCTGTACAAGGGACACAACTGCATTCTTTGTTGTAATATCTAACAGGAAATATTTCTATGCAAGAGAATGAAATGATAGTTTTATGCTAAGCTACTGAATAAATTGTGATGTGGATCTTAGGAAAGAAATCAATGGTCTAATAAGTTAACTAGAGCTAAGCTTCAAACAAGATTTGGATACATTCATATAAGTTAGAATGAAAAATTCAAGAAATATGGAGATTATCAATATATTCATAGTGCGGGCATTAGCATACCCTTATTTATGTGTTGTACTCTCGGGCGCACTAACATGAACTTGATATGCCTATCCTATACTAGTAGTTGGAGACCCCTATCATGCACCTAAACCCTAGACCTGGCTCTGATATCAACTTTGTCATGCCTCAATCCATGGAATGTGATCGGTGTAAAAAGTCACCATTAGGAAACTCCTTACAAGCCTTACAATGCAAGTATATACCAATGACTTACCATTTCATCAATCCACGATGAAATATTTATATATTAAAATTCTAATGAAAATCTGATAGAGTTTTCTCTATTTTCCAGACACCTGGCCATAAGGCCTATATAATAACACAAGGGCTACACGTCCACCATACCCTATATGCAATGGCCCAGACTATACAAGTTACATCTTATTGGGCATCCAGCAATCATACACATGCATATACAATCCTACCAATTGCCATTATTATACCATTCATATACCTTTATTCTTTGCAGGAATGACTCAATCGATCCATGAGCAGATCCCTTCTCATTGTAAGGTGAAGGTGCTATAAGAGAGTCCTGGGGCTTTAAAAAATATGGAAGAGAAAGGGGTGAGTTTTATAGAAAATCAGTGAGTAGATAATCTCATAAAAACAATATATATGTATATATATATATATAAAACAAAAACAAAAGAAATTTGATATGTAGTTAACCATACACTCAACTGGAATCCAAGGAAAATTCCTAATGATAATCATAACAACATAATTATCCCGGACACATCCGCATGCTGAATATTTATATATTTGATAGCCCATCCTTATCCCTCCCCTAAACTAAGCGGTATGCTGAATATTTACATATTTGATAACTCACCCTTATCCCTCCCCCAGCCCAAGCCCCATGCCTAATATTTGCATATTCGACAGCCCATCCTTATTTCTCCACACAATCACCATAGGATTACTAAGGGATTTTTAATGGATCTAAGACTTCAATTTATTTACCATTTGATATAATAATATGCTAAAAACAAATAGAGAAGGAAGAACGAGCTACTGTCGACTAGAAGGAAGATGCCAAAAAAAGGAAGGTCACTGGGAAAGTAGAAGGGAAGGAAGAGAGGTGTTGGACTGAAGAGGAATGACTTGCCGAAAATTTGAGCTACTACAGTCGTAGAGAACTTCAGCTAAGTTGCAGTACATGTCACGCCGAAGAAGGCACCAGAGAAAGGAAGATGACTGGCTGAACTTCGCTGATCGGTGATAGTCGAAAAGGAGGACAGAGGTTGCCAGCGGAGGATGCTATCGCAGGTGAGATTAGGAGAAGCTTTAGGAAAGTCAGAGAGGTTGCACAAGGAAGAAAGTTGGCTGGAGAAATTTATACAAAAAAAGAAATAGGACAAATTATAGTTTGACCCCAAAACTTTCCACCGACTTCAAATAGACCCTCCAGAAAAATAAGAATTTACAATCTGGCCTCAACAAAATTTTAAACGTTTTCACTTTAGTCCATATAAAATATATTTTATTCTTTATTTTCCTATTTTAATTTTTGAGACATTACATCCTTGAATTAGCTAGTGGTTGCATGTCTATCATGTGAATGTAGACCACCATCTTTTGATTAAAGATTTCTTCTATCTCGGTTCGGGTATCTTCTCTCATTTTTTGTATTACTCAAGTAGTAATCTCTGTGGTAAAATCCTTCACAAAAAGTGAAGATCCTTGGAGATGCATTGATGATCCTTCAAAATAGGCTTTAAGATCCATTTCTCTCCTAACCTCTTTAATATGGCCGTGATGTTTTTGAGTTCCCAACACAGCTGTCGATATGTCCATTCTTCTAAATGGAGTAAACTCTCTCGGATAGATTGTTACGTGAAAGAATCTTGTGACATACAACTAAGAATATTTATTAGTACTTAAAACTTATAATTACTTAAGCAATTAACATTTGCAAATTACTTATAATTTTCTCGACAACTATCTAGCTTTCTATAATTGTATATTCACCTTTTATGTTGATCATGGCTTGCTTCCATAAATCATGTCGAGATATGTAAATTACTTATGAATCAAACTGATTAAAGTTTGTTGTTCTACAAGTTTTTCTTTCACCAAAGCTTGCTCAAGCTTTACATATCCCCCATGAGACAACCTATGTTTATATTTGTTTTTTATTTGTCTCTTCCTATTAATTGCACTCATTCCCTATTGACAAAAAAAAGTAGTTGATAAAATGGTCAAATTAGTTATAATATATAGTTGACAAAAAAAATTAAGGGAAGATGGTCAAATTTATCTAAAAAAGCCTCAAATTTGTGTTGTTTCACAAAATTATCTCTCACTTGTTGACCGAGGAGGCTATATTTCTTAAGGGCATTTCCATCACCCTTTCTCTTAATGGTGATGTGATATCTTGTTAACTAATTTTTGAAGTCCTTCCACCACTCCTCGGTAAGCTTTAAGACTTCTTTTTTCCTTCCTGTTTCAACATCAAATGTAGTCTGCAAGATAACACACACATAGATTATATTTATATACAATTATTTTAAGAAGATATTTATATATATATTTTAAATATAAATTAGAGATAAGTAATATATAACAAGATATCCTGCTAAATGTTCTCCTTGATGTCCTTTGCTACTTCTTTCTAGTGTTTAATATTGATTAGCACTTTGGTGGATGCCAACATTCCAATGTAACTTTTATATTTTGATGAACTATCCTTAATTGCTTGACCCTTAGCATTGAATTCAACTTTCATCCACTCTCATTTACTATGGATAAGGGTCATTTCCTTCATAAAGGTAGCATCCCTTGTACTCTTGTTAGTATACTGAGAAGGATCCATAAGAAAAAAAGAAGTTAACCTCACAAAAATTGTTCATGATAAGACGCACAATTAGTATTGAAAAATAAAAATAAGTAGTAGCTTCTACCATCATATTGTGATTTATTACTATTAATAGATGGAATTAATTTAAAAAAAATTAGTATTTGATGTCAAATTGAAAGTGTCTTTTTCATATATGATTCCAAACTATTATCTTTATGGTAACTCAATAGGCATCTTTTAAAATTATCTTTTGTGGCAATCATTAACTAAAATTATAACCATGGAGTCAAATTTAACTAAAAGAATCATTGAAAATCTATTTAAACTACGATATCTTTTATAATTAACAATGACCAATGTGTTTAGTTACTTAAATTTCCAATAATGGGATGTTTACATGTGCATATATAATTTTAATTGAGTCCCCCACCCATATATAAAACTATAGCCAAAGGATGTCAAACCTCTATAGCAATTTTTTTTCTCATAAAATAGGATTCATGAATCTTGTTCAAAAGTCATGAGGGGTAGGTTAGCAAGGACCTTCATATTATTGATGATGATGATAGGTTATTTAGATTATTTAAGTTACTTCCAAGTTTTAGAGTTGGACATAGTGATAATGTTAAGTTCCTTAACATCAGATGTGGTATACAAGACAAAACACATATATATTATACTTATATATAATAATTCTTAGAAGATAGTTATACATATTTTAAACACAAATTGAGATAAGTACTATATATCAAAACATCCTACCAAATGTTCTCCTTTATATCCTTTGGTACTTTTTTTCAATGCTTAATTTTGTTTGGCACTTTTGGTGTATGTCAACATTCTAATATAACTCTTAGATGTATTCCTAAGCACTTTGCCAAATGGTACTAAACAAGACATGCATGACCAGACAATTTATGTGAAAATTTATGTCAAAAACTACAACAAAAAACTAAACCCTAATTGAAATCATTTCTAGTAAACAAATTAAGAAACAAAAGAGGAAAAGAAAAGGCTAAACCTTAAAATATAAACCATCAGTAAAGTACAAAGTTGAAAAAGTATTAAAAAAAACATTGATATAATTTAGCAATGAAAAAATGAATACAGAATAAGAAGAACGAAGTTTCTCACCTCAATCAATGATAGACTTGAAATGCAAATATCGAAGACAGTGAACACAATTGAAGACAATGAAGAAAAATGAAGTAAGGATTTGAGAATGATTTTGTAAATATTCCAAATGGGGAAAAGCAAATAATAGTGCACGAAGAACTGACATGTTAGTAAATAAACCTAAACTTTAGACATCAATTATTAAGAAGGAACTAACATATATTCTCATGAATTTATGTAGATTTTTTTTATAATAAACAGACATATAAACATAAGACATTGATTTTTTTATGGAAATCGACATATTAATTTCATCATATTTACAAAAACACTATCATCTCTTCATATTATTCTCATGTTGATTTTTTATAATTGTTTTTTTTTTCATTTTGTTTAAATGTTGATTTTTTATAACTATCAACTTATTCATTTGCAATATATTAATGAGATAATCATAGATAAATTTTTTAATTAATTTTTTATTTTATTTTTTGAATAATATATTATTATATTTTTATAAATAATTTAGCCAAGGTTAATTTTTTTAAAAAAATTAATTAAATAATATATAATTACTTGAATTTCATTTCATTAAATAATACTTTAATAATTAAATTATTTTACACATTAAATAATATTTAATTACTTCAAAATTTTCTTTGGATTATGTTAAAGACAATTTATGTTAAAAAATGATATCATTTCTATTATTTTATTAAAAAAATATAGAAACTACTACAAACTACATTTTTATAGAAACATGCTGTTAGTTACAATTCTTCATATTTTATTAAACACATCATTTCTGTGTTAAAAAATTGATATTATTTCTATTATTTTTTTAATAAAATACAAAAATCTGCTGCAAATTAAATTTTCACAAAAATATCAAAAAGAATATTATTCCTTCTACATAAACCAAGCAATTGACAACAACTAAGATTGCATGTAAATTAAAAGTTGTTTACAAGATATCACACACGTCAAAGACGATGTACAAGACAATACACACATTAAATGCACCAATCGTCCTTTTGTTTAAAGGATCTATATGTCCTATTTAAAGGGAAAAAAAAAAGACAAAAAAATTAATTATTTCCTATACACAAACCAAGCAACAGAAGAGAAATAAAAAGGAAAAATAAACTATAAACATCCAAAGTAATCTATAGTAGAATGAAATTAAACAATAAAAGATAATAAAAAAGGAAAAAAATAAATAAACATTTAGAGCAAAATAGAACATAATAAAAGTTAGGAAAATACTGATATTTTATAATACGTAAAAATTTTACACATCAGCTAATATATTAAAATAACCGTATAATTTCATATATTTATATAAGATCTTAATATAAAATCGATATGTAATTTACGCCTTTTCATATTCATGAGTTTTTTTTAATTATTTTTATTTATCTATCTCGATTCTTAACAAAAATTGATGCTTGATTACGTCTCATTTATATGAAAATAAACATGTCAAGTTTATTTTCATTTGACCGTTCTATAATCTTAATAAAATAGAATAAATTAATAATTATAGAGAATTTTATAATTTTATAATTAAAAAATTAATTATAATATTATCTTATCAATAAATTAATTGTATAAAAATATTTACAAAAATAATGTCGTGCTTATATACATATGTTTATTTATTTTTTTTAATTTGACATTTATGTAATGATATTATTTTTATATTTTATAATAATATATAATAATTATAATTATAGTAATTATCAATTAAAAATATATTAATATAAATTGATTTATTATTATTAATTAATAAGGTAATTAATATATGGGTTATAATTGGAACGGAGAACTTCAAGAGAAATACATTTTGCACCGATAAAAAATGCATAATCATATAAAAAGATCAGCTAATGTAGAATGTGTCACGACCCATGATCCCAGACCAGGCCCATACGTACTTACAATAAATACGGCCGTATCTTCAACTTATTCAATACGATTCGTTTGTAATACGCCAACCTCATTCACTCCATCCACCTCCCGTCTCTCTTCTCCTTATTAAACACAATTCTTGTTATCACCACATCTCATTCTTCACTCTTAAACTCCACTAAGCTCTATTCTTTTGCAACCAGGATGGAGCTCATAGATATTCTTTTGCTCTCTTTGGTCTTCATCTGCCTCCGCTACTGGTGGCGTCACTGCTCCACCACCGGAGGCGGCCCGAAAAACCTCCCGCCGGGCCCGCCGGGTTGGCCACTAGTTGGAAACCTCTTCCAAGTCATCCTCCAACGACGTCATTTGATCTACGTTGTTCGTGAATTACGTGAAAAATATGGTCCAATCTTCACCATGCAAATGGGCCAGCGCACATTGGTGATCGTCACTAGCGCCGAGCTCATCCATGAAGCTCTAATCCAGCGCGGTCCCTTGTTTGCGAGCCGGCCTGCCGATTCGCCAATCCGTCTCATATTCAGCATGGGAAAGTGCGCCATTAACTCCGCCGAGTACGGCCCGTTGTGGCGGACGCTGCGGCGGAACATGGTGACGGAGATGATAAACCCTTTAAGGATACAGCAATGTGGTTGGATAAGGAAGTGGGCCATTGAAGCTCACATGAAAAGGCTTCAAAAAGAGTCTCAACAAAGGGGCGTCGTTGAAGTCTTGAGCAATTGCAGATTAACCATATGTAGCATCCTCATATGTCTCTGCTTCGGTGCTAAAATCTCAGAAACCCGAATCAAAGACATTGAGAGTATTCTGAAGGATGTTATGCTCATTTCCCTTCCGCAGCTTCCAGATTTCTTGCCGGTTCTGACGCCGTTGTTTCGGCCACAAGTGAAAAAAGCCAAGGAACTGAGAAAAAAGCAGTTAGAACTGTTGATTCCATTGATAAGAAGCAGAAAAGCTTTTGTAGACAGCAATGGCAAATCTGGTGATCCTGAAATGGCGAGCGCCATTGGTGCAGCTTATGTTGATTCGTTGTATGATTTGGAAGTTCCCGTCAGAGGAAAATTGGGAGAGGAGGAACTGGTGACGCTTTGCTCGGAGGTGATCAGCGCTGGAACCGACACGAGCGCCACCGCGTTGGAGTGGGCGCTGTTTCATTTGGTGACGAACCAAGAGATTCAGGAGAACTTATATAGAGAAATCGTTGATTGTGTAGGGAAAGATGGCGTGATTTTGGAGAGTGATGTAGAGAAAATGAGGTATCTGGGTGCGGTAATTAAGGAGACTTTCCGGCGGAGCCCACCGAGCCATTTCGTCCTGTCACATGCCGCCACGACGGAGACGGAACTGGGTGGGTATACCATCCCGGTGGATGCGAGCGTGGAGTTTTACACAGCGTGGTTGACGGAGGATCCGAATATGTGGCAGGATCCCAGTGAGTTCAGACCCGAAAGGTTCTTGAATGGAGATGGGGTTGACGTCGATGTGACGGGGACGAAGGGGGTGAGGATGATGCCGTTTGGGATAGGGAGGAGGATCTGTCCGGCGTGGACTCTGGGTGCGTTGCATATCAGCTTGTTGTTGGCCAAAATGGTGCAGACTTTCAAGTGGTTACCGGTTCCGAACGCTCCGCCCGACCCGGCTGAGACATTTGCTTTCACTGTTGTCATGAAGAATCCTCTCAAAGCTGTTATTCTTCCCAGATCCATTTAAGATGAATAACTTCCATCAAATTCCCTGTTCTCACCCACACCTCTAGTTCAGCTCACACCCGTAAGTACGATGATATGCAGATACTTTTCAAGAAACACTTCTATGCATATTTCCTCTCATTTTGAGTGGATTTCAACAAAATCTAAAATCTATTCTATGCGAAAGAAAATGTCTTAAACGAATTTCTGAAGATTATCTCCAACCCCACTTCATAAATAAATTTCACTGCATCTCTTACCTGTGAGATAGATGTGAATGACAAATATATATCCGTACCATTTTTTTGCTTCATTTATATTTCTATACAAGGAAATTGGTAACACTTTGTTAAAGGGCTACTGTCCCACCAGACAAGCTGCATCTGATTAGAATTACTAAAATGGGACTGAAGGGAATTACAAGGGCACGATGAATTGATATGGAGGGAAGCAAAAGGGAATACAAGCAGCAGCTTTACGATAGAGTAATTTAAGTTTGACACATGCTAGTTATGTATTTTTGCTCGTGTTTATGTAAAAGTGAAAGTGATAAATGATTAAATATAATAATATATATATGCATACTACCATATATGCATGATATGCTTTTATGACTTGTGAAGCAGAAATGGGTCTTCTTAGTTCTTGGTCTTTCTAACTAGGAATCCATTATATGCCTATTCTGTTTTATCTTTTACAAGTTATACATTTATACATGCATAAATTAACAAAAGTTTAACAGATGTCAATTGCTATGATGATGCGTTGTACGTTACAATATATTATGTTGAGCATATTTACCTTCCTCCCCCCTCCTCACTCTCTCCCCCCTTCATGAAATTTATATTAACATTTGAATATGAAATAAAGGTCTAAAAAGCTGTCAACATGCAGCAAAACATGAGTTTGTAGATATGCATAATAAGTCCCATATTTGAGTTGTGTTGTGATAGGGTTATTTCTGTCTTCCCTATTCTCATGTTAAGTAATCCAAACCTAGGAAGTTCACATTGAGATTTTGGCATTTGAAGAAAGAAATCAGAAATATAATTAAGACAATCTAAAAATTTTAGTAATTAAGTTTTGTCCATAATTTGATATTAAAATTTATTAACAAATTGAATTGTCCTTTCAATTGTAATTATGGTTCCATGATAAATATAATGGTCAAGAAATTTAATTTTTGTTTGAAAAAAAGAAATCTTTTTCCTAGATATTGCAAAATCATTTTGCTAGATAAAATAAAGAAAGATATTGAGATGTTTGAATTCTTGATCTATATTTTCAGAATAGATGAGGACATCATCAATGTAAATAATAATAAACTTTGTAAAAGGATTGATCCTTTGAAATCCTAAAGTTACATTTTTTAGGTCAAAAGATATTGCATTCCATTCATATTGTCCGAATGAAATTATAAATGCTATTTTGTACCTATTTTGAGCTTTTATTTGTATTTGCCAAAATCTAGATTTCATATCAAATTTTAAGAATATTTTTATAGAATGCAAGCGATTTAATAATTCCATTTTATTTGGGATTGAATACCTTATCTATTGAAGAGCTTTATTGAGAAGTTTAGAATTAATGACAAGTCTTGGGATTCCTCATTCTTTTTTTACATTTTTATTAACATAGAAAATAGAGTATGATCAAAGACTTTTGGATTTTTTAATGATTCCTTTGGTTAGAATATCATTAATTTCTTTTTAATAATATTCGAAAAGTTCTTGATTTATTTGTATAGAACGAGTTTTTGTAGAGATTTGTCTATTAAAAAAGTCCTTTGCATATGGTAGATTCACCATATATTGTTTTCTTTTCCATAAAGCATTTGGAAGATCAAAACAAATTTGGTTTTGAATTTTATTTTCTAAAGATTTGACTTTTGTTTGAACAATTGGGGTAGCCAATTGTTGTTCTATCCTTTTGAAGAAAATTTCTTTATAAAGATAATTTATTTGATTTTATTTGCTTTCTACCAAATTTAGATTTTTGAAAGCTAGTTTTTTAATAAATTGGAAAATTATCTTTTGTTAAAGATTTTCTGTTACTATCCCTTTGTTATTGAAAATGGCATAATCTGTTGAATGAATGGAGTACTTGGGATTATCTTGCTACTTATATTCTTGACTAACAAGAAAACAATATTAACTTTATAAGAAGAGTTTTCTACACTCACATTTGAAAGCTTATTTTTTATTTGGAGTTTAGACCCATTTGTAGATTTAAGACCTTCTTTTGTTTGTTTGAAGTACTTTGTAGGAATTAGACCCTCTTGGATACAATTGAGATTAGCTTACATATCAAACAGGGAAACTGTTTCAATTGTAAATCCATTTTTTATTGTTATTTAATAGGTATGTACCATTTTCTGGTGAATACTTTAGAAATGATTTTGAAAACTTCTTCATTGATCCTTTCTTCATCACGTTTTAAATCTTTATTTTTAGATTTTTGAATTTCTAAAAACAATTGATCATATTGTTTTTGTTGGATTTTTAAATTTTTTACCTCTAACTTAAGTAGATTGATTTCACATTGTAAATCCGTCAAAGTTATAGGTCTACTATTTCTGAGTTGAATCTATCCAAAACTTCTTTGAAATTATATTTGTTGATAGGGTTTGTTTATAACTAGTTGATGGTTTGTCTATTATTTGTTTGAGATTTTGGAGATATCTTTTCTTTTGTTTATCATCAGAAAAATGGCAGATAACATCAAAAAGAAAATCTTGCTCTATAGGAACATTTACCTTATTATTACTTTTATTTGATGATGACGTTTTTTTTTTAGTTAGAAGAGTAACAATCATCATTTTGTATAATTTGATTATTTTTTTAATTAAGTTCTACTGAATATTCTTCTTCCTCAAAAGAGCTTTCAGTAAGGAAATTGTTGATCTGGTTGAGGACTCATTCCTCAATGTTAAGGTTTCTAATTTTTTTTATTTAGTCCACAATACTTTGCGATGTGTCTAGATTTGTTACATCTAAAGTAGATAGGTCTTATGTCCTGATTTGGTGGAAGAGTGTATCTAGGTTTCCTATGTTTTCACCTAAAACTTTGACTCCTAATTTTACTATTCAGCTTGTTTTGCCCTTTGTGCTTACTTTGGCTTGAAAGGTTTTGGGCATGTAAAATCAAATTTTTCACAGAAAGAACCTAATTCTTTCCTATTAAGTGATTTTTCCTTGGCTAATTGCCTCTAGATTTTATCATCCTAACATATTTTGAGAACAACTTTCTAGACATCGACTATAAGTTGTCCATAAGTAAGTTATTCATAAGGAATTATTCCATTAAATTGATTTTTAATTTTTTTCCTTTACTTTATCCTATGAGGATTTGAGAAGACCTGTAAGGAATTTCTCCTTCTAGAAAGGTTAATTATTATTTGATCTAGAATAGATTTTGCTAAGAAAGGTGTCCTTATACTATCTAAGATAAGAAATAGTTCTATACTTAAGGTTGGAAAGTAATTCAACTGGTTTATCTTTACAAAGACTTGGATCTCCTATAAAATGTTTAATAATTATATAAATTAACATGTTAACCATATCAGGAATAGCTTAACCTTTTGAGCCTATCATTTTTGTTCCTTGGGCATCAATTTTGACAAATTCTAAAATTTAAGATTTCTCAAGATCAATGAAATATTTATACCACCATCTTTTAAGTTGGCCAATGAAATCAGTAACTAGGATATGAATGACTATCACATCATCACTTCCTTGAGTCGTTTAATAGGTTGCACTAACTATGGTCATTTGTTGAAGAATTTGGATGATCTCATATTTAGATTTGTCATCTATATTCCATTTATAAATGTTATTCCTATTGTAGGAATTCTAAATGAGAGATCTTTCTTCTATTGATTTGGTGAATCTTATCCTAAGGCGAGGTGGTCTCTAGGTTATTATAGCTTTGATGGTTTTTACCTTAGGTGCTTTTTCCATAGAAGAGATTTCTGAAGTCTTACGTAAAGTTTTGACATTTTTGCTCGATTTGTCTTGAATAGATAATTTTGGAAAAACTACCAATTTGCTAAGTTTCTAATATAATGTCTACTAGATTTGTCTTAAATAGATGAACTGAAAATTATTGTTGTTTTCATGAAATCTATGTTAACATTTGAATATGAATTAAAAGTCTAGAAAGTTGTCAGCATGTAATAAAACATGAATTTGTAAATATGTGTGAGTCTCACATTTGAGTTGTGTTGTGATAGGGTTGCTTTTGTCTTCTATATTCTCATGTTAAGTATAAGTCAAGGCTAGGTAATCCAAACCTAGGAAGTTCATGCTGAAATTTTGACATTTAGTTCATATAGCAACTCTAATTTACTATTCATATTAACATCTTTATGAAACCTAAAAGCTTTGATATTAGACAAGGGGAATTTTATTTATTTTTTGAATGTTTCATTTTTTATCTTCATGCTTTTCATTTTCATCATCATCTTCATCCTCTTCTTCACAAATAAAATGCAAAGATGACTCAAAATCTATCCTCAAAGAAGAGATAAATTTTGCGGACATCAATTAGCAAATAGATAATTGGAAAGTACCTAGAATCCCTAACAAAGAACTTTATAAATCAAATTCGCATTTTTTTCAATAAATCTACCTATGTGATAAAAACTATGGAAATGTTACTTCACATAGATCAAAAAGAGGAAGAATTTGTTCTTCTTTATATAAAAGATATAAGAAGTCAAAAATTAAATTATAATTTCCTACATATAAGTTGTGTACCAATTGTTGCAAAACCTATGCATAAATTAGGTTTAAATAATGCAATTTTGATATGTCTTAGAGATGGTAGATTTAACCAGTTCCATGAGTCAATGTTGAAAGGTTGCAGAGAAAAGCCCCTAAAAGAAGAAATTAAAACTAAAAGTATATAAAGAAGCAAGGATCATAGGCAAACTACAAAATTAAATAAGTAGAATTGAAATACATATTTAAAAAATATTTGAAAATTTGAAAGAAAACTTACAAGCAAGAAATTTCTCCAAAAGCAAGTAGCTCTAGGAGTTAGGGAAAGGAATTGGCAAGTTCTGGCTTACATTTGAGATTTTGGAGCCTATTTATAGAAGATTTGGACTACAATAATAGCTATGAACAATATTTTGTTATAGTAAATCAGGAAAATTTTTTTATAGAAAAGAGACATCTTTTAATATATATATGTCAACTTTAGTAATTTAGAGCAGATTCCCATTTAATAATGTTGAAAAAGTATTCCCATAAAAAATGTAAATTTCCATTTGTTGGAAAAGCAAATTCCCATTTGATAATGTCGAAAGAGCATATTCCCATTTTATGTTGGAGGTGAAGGAAATGTTGTCTTCTTCTGCCAATAATGTTAAATTACAAAAAGATTTTGTTTTAATCACTAAGATTAATTACAAAGTAGTTATCTTCATTTAATTGAGTATAATGATCAAAGTCCCCTGTTGCACTAGATAAGCTAAAAAATGTGCCTTCGAGTTGGAACAGGATATCTTGCAGTTGGTTAATAAAATCTTCTCTATTATCGATTATGGTAATGGAGGCTGCAATTTGAAATTTATCTTGTAAAAATTGATTAGTTCCAACTTTTGCATTTTTGTAGTATTGTGGATCCTGCTCAAACCATTTGGTGATTCCAAATTTAAAGGTTCTATGAGCTTAGCTATATTTCGCCCAACATTTGACAGAATTTGTTCTTTAAAGCATTGCTAATTTGGATAAATACTTCTCCTCGGAGTACTGATACTCCCATAAATAAACCTAGAGTAAACCAATTTTTGAATAAAATTGAAAGAGTATAGGGAGGTCTCAATAACTTTGATTATCAAAACAAGAGCAAAAAATATCTTATTCTTCCTTAACTTGATTTGGAAAAATCTGAGACTGGCTCAAAAGTGTGCCACCAATGCAAAAACTATTGGGGAAATTTGTGTTTGCTATTTTGATTGAAAAAGAATAATCAAGTATGTTGAATTTTTTTTTTATTTTGAAAATATACGGCATGATGCCAAGCCCTAATGTAGTCCCAATATGAATATTCAATTGGATTGTAAGTTTTTGAAAATTTTTTGTATTTAGAATTTGTTAAGTTTATGATATATATATTATAGATAATATTAATAATTTCATCTTTAAAATTGTAAGATATTGACAAAATGACTCCTGAATTATAAAAATGGTTTTAGTAATCCTAAATGATACTCTATCCATGTAATTTTTTCCTTTCGTCATGTTGTTTAAGGATGAAATTATATGTATCGAATAATGAAATTATATTAATAAAATATTATTCAAGGATTATTATAATCATTTAAGGATCATTTTATTAGTATTTTAAAACTTTAAAGATAAAATTATTAATTATATTATATATATATATATATATATATTGCAATGATAAAAGAAATTGAATAATGTTATCCCCATACTCTTGTACCTATTTTCTGCCTACTCCCCTCGCATGCCCATAAGATCCAAAATTTCAGTTCCACAAAATGGAAGGAGTAATGGGAAAGAAGTGAATATAAGAAAGTGATTGTAAATTTATTCTGCATCTTTATACTAAAATTAAGTATATATACACAATAATTAGAGCCAGGTTCAGTTCACCTGCGTTAGTGGTTGGTAGAAAATTAGATATTTTCCTAACAAAATGATGACATTTGAGATTTACAAACCATAAGCCGTTTATAAATTTAATAAAGCAATATAATCTACAAAAATTACGTAATGCTTAAAATATCTGCGTAATGACCAAAATATGTACATTAAAAAGAATATCTCGTTTGTAGTTTTAACATTCTTTTAACGCAAATCTCTCTCTGGAAATGTACCACGGTGGATAATTCTTTTTCTCTGCTCGAAAAAGAAAAACAGTAGTACTTGAAAAAGTTGAACAACAAAAAACCATAGGAGCCAGAGGGTTTGACCGAAAATGTCACCCTTTGAGGAACTTTTATCATGCATTGCATCGGTGGGAACCGGTATGAATCGCTTTCTAAATAAAGATGAAAGGGCCCCCAACCAATTCCAACTTGAGTTTACTTTATGAAATTGTAACCCTGTTCGATGAAAAGTTATTAAAAAATATAATTTTTTTAAAAGTAACATATCAATATATTATTTAATTAATTATTAATTAATAGAATAGATAAAATAAAATTTTTCAAAAAAATTTATTTCTTATAAAATATGAAAAATTATTTATTTACTCTCTTTTAAATAAAAAATTTCTTCTAAAAATTTTTAATTCTTGTTGTCAATTAAATAATTTTGAATATTTTATGAAAATTTTAATTTCTTACAAAAAATTTATTTTCTATATGCTTATGATCCATGCAGTACGTTATGCCTAATTAGTAACTGTAGATTGTGACTTGAAGGGTTTAGAAAACATTATAATCTTTTCATGTGATACTAAATTAGGACTATGTTGCAAAATATCATAATTATTATAACAAAAATTATAATTATAGATGTTGAATCGTAATAGTTAATATAATATTAAAAATCTTGTATGTAATATTATGATTGTTAACCATATCTTTAAATCGTGTTAAAACGTTTTTCTCTAATAAAGTAAGAATAAAAGTTCAACCAATAGCCATTTGGTTTAATAATTACCACTTAAATTGTTAGGTTTGGGAATTACGAAAATATAAATTTTACATTGGAATTTTTCTCGAGACTGATTAGGTTTTTCAATTACCATTTATATATTAGAACAAAGAAATGCATGTAATATATCGATACACGAGAGTATCATATATTTATCCTTTTGACTCAGGTTTTTTTTTTTTTTTAAAAACTATTTTAAAAGTAATATAAGCTTTAAGATAAGAGGTATTTTAGTTATAATAAAAACAAGCTATACTTTGCCATGTATTAAAAGAAATTGTACATTACACGCTACTGCAATTTTTGCGGCTGTCTTTTTTAACGATTTTTGTGTAATTTTTCATAAAAAAATAACTTTCGTATAAAAATTAAGTTGAAAATTTTTATCAAACAACTTTTATTATATAAAATTTGTATAAAATTGTAAAATTTTGTACGCTAAATTACAACTTTTATGTCAAAGTTGCATAAAAATTTATAACATTTTCAATAATGTATAACCAATGTATTATCCAAAAATATTCATTTCAAAAATTAAAATAAATAAAATTACTGGAATAGTTATGTTTCGGTATATAACAAAAGAAAATTCATACCAGTATCAATTCTTACGCATTTTGTAATCGTCTTAATCATTTTTCATAAAAATTTAAAAACTTTTATTATGCAAATTTTGTTGCTAAAATTATAATTTTTTATGATACATATTGTATACAGCGTTTGTAAAACTTTTTTATAAAAATATTTAAAAAAGGATAATAGAAATTTTAATTCTTTTAATTTTATTAAATTTATAATTTTATTTTTAATTTAAATATAATTTATAATTAAATATTTGCAATTAGTATTAAATTTAGTTAACAAAATTCTAGGTGTGAATTAAATTTATGGGCAAATGCTGGCCATAGCGTTAAGGACTGTGGCTAAGCATTTAATAGCCACCGATATCCTCTGACACTTTCTAGAAAGTAAAAATTTATTAAACACACCAAAGACACCTGATAATTAATATCACCTCCACCAAAGACAAGGCTGATGTATTAAGGTATACTGCATTCTAAATTAGTTTTGTTTTTGTTTTTTTTTTATAATTAATCACTCCCAGTCAATCTAAATTAGTTTTGTCAATCTCACTTTTATTTATTTCACTATTTTTTTTTATATTTTTCACAATTTTCTCCTTATTTAATTATTTAATTTTCTCTTACATATGACTACATAAAAATTATTACAATGATAATTAAAGTTGCAATTGATGTGGATTTTTCTATTTAAGTGAGTTTAAAAAATTTCATTAACGATAATTATCCTTAATTATAAAAGAAATAAACTGCAATTGATGGGAATTTCACATAGATATTACATGTTCACTACCTGCACTGGTCTTCTACAAGCTATTACCAAAGAGCATGATGAACAATTGAACTTATTTTGTTAATTGTGTGGGGCAGTTAAAATAAAAATAAAAAATGCAACTAATTAGTAAACTCCCGACCAAAATAAAAAAATAATAGAAAAAGGATGGTGGACAACTCATTAGAAGCATTAATCAAGAGCATTAAAAGTCAATTTCTTAATTAATGCTGCTCCTCGTGATTTCTTTAGGAGTAGGAAGATATCAATAAATGATAAATATTTTTTGATTCTTAAATTTAGCCTTAAAGACTATGGTTGGCGAAATCAAATTTAATATATTGAAATTTTATTTTTGTTTGTTCATCAAATTTTATTTATTTCTAACCTAATTATCTCCACTAAAATATATTTAATTTCAATAAATTACTATTACTGAAAATCTTACCTAGGCTCAAACGAAACAGAAAAAACACATGCACACTTAATTTCATGAATTAAATTTTGCCCCAATTTCCTCTCGCCATTTGCAAGAAAGCAAAGGAGTCAATTGAAATTTAAAAAAAAAAAAATTAGAAAAATGATTAACACTTTAAACCAAATCAGTTTGGGTTCATTTTTCCCGTTTCTGTGTCTTGAAGGCACCAATTTTTTTTTTCCGCTTCCTTCAAATTTTACGAAGGTGGGGTTTTTAAACCTAATAATTTATTGAAATTAAATATATTTTGATGTGGATAAATTTAATGGAACTATATGAATTTTAATGACTAAGGAAAAGTAAGACATCAACAGGTTAATTAATTGGGAATTAAATATATTTTAATAGAGATAATTTAGTAAGAATAAATTAATTTTGATGAATAAACAAAAATAAGACATTAGCTTGTAAAATTTAATTGATACATAAAATTTTATTAATTAAATTTAACACCTATTAATAGTGAAAAATTAATTATAAATAATTTAAAATTTTATAATTTAATTACATAAATTAAAATTATAAATTTAATACAACTATAATACTAATATTTCTATTCTTAAAAAAAATGCAACAATCAGCCTATTACTTAATTTATGTGCATTTATTTAATCACATTTTTATTATTATTATACTGGAGAGATAAATATAATTTTTATATACAATGTAATTTTGAATTTTTTTTAAATAACAAAATTCATAAAAAAAATCTTGTATTTATCACTCTTTTAATATTAAAAAAATGACAAATGAGAAAAAAAATCCAATCCTATTAAGGTGAGGTTTGGTTAATAGAATTTTCCCCATATTTTCAAGAATATTTTAAAAGAATATTAGATTCTGAGATTTGATTCATAATTTTAAAAAAATTAGTTAGGAATATTTTAACCTCAATATTTTCACTAAATATCCACGTAGGGACGTGGATATCTTATGTCATAAAAATATTTTAATAATATAAAAAAGATTATTTTATTCACCATATTATTAATATTTTAATATTTTAATTTATCATTATTTGTCATTATTGATCCTATTCTATTACTATTCATCATTGTTGAGTATAACTTATCGCTACCTACTGTTATTGACTATCATCACTACCGCCTATCGTTTATTACCTACTGTCTTGACTATCATTCATCGTTATTGATCATCGCTCATTACTATTGACCACCACTTATCGCTACCAACTTCTATTAATCACCTCCACCACCACCTTTTATTGATAATCATTATCTACCACTATTAATCATTATTTATTATCGTCAACCACCATCATTATTATCTTTAATCACATAATATCATAATTGATCATTCAATTTTCGATGATCATTTAATTTTTAATAAAAATATTTTTAATAATTTAATAATATTTTTAAAAAATATAAATTAATTAAAATATAATATTGTAATATTTCTGAAAAAAATTTTAATACATTTCTGCAAAAATTTTAAAATTTTTTAATTTAGTTGCCGTATAAAGTAGGAAGCCGACAGAACAATGGCCATCCGGAGGCATTCCCGCTAAATAGAAAAGTTATTGCACATGGATAATAAATGTGTGCCAAGCCATGAAAAGGATATGGCATTCACATCTTTATACATTTGACTTTTTTTATCTATTATTTATAAGGTAAATGTATAAATATTGAAAAAATTAATAAATATTCTCAATTAAAAATTATATTTTATCAATTAATTTTTGATAAATATATAAATATTAAAGAAGTTAATAAATATTTTTAATAAAAAAATATATTTTATTAATTTATCATTTATTAAAAATTAATTGACATATAAAATGATTGGATATTTAATAAAATAATAAGGATAGAAATAAAAAAAATTAAATGTATTCCTAATTTTTAAAGTGACAAATGAAAAATATTTGTCTAAAACAACAAATAAAAAGGGAAAAAAATATAGTAAATTAATTTCTCGAAAACGTTTTACTAATAACTCGTACTAAGTTAAATATCAGTTATTCATATATAGCAACAAAAAACTTAGTGATAATTAAAAATCATTTTAAATAGCTGACATACACATTTATATTTTAATTAACTTAGTTCCTTGGAATTGAGAAATATTGAACTATGTTTGCTTCAACCAAAATCAAAAATTGCTTTGTGGTCTTCAGAAGTAGAAGAAGTTACATACGCAATACGGCAGAGTATATCGGTGAGATTGTTCACGAAACAGGGCCCTGAACATTTTCTCCCCCCCCCCCCCCCCCCTCTTTTTCCTTGTTCTTTTTTTCTCCCTTCTGCTTCTTTCTGTGGGAATGGCAGGAGAACTTGACAAGAGGTCAGCCAAGAGAGAGCTTCATTGATGTTAGTATCAATTTCTAGGACACAAATTGGGCTCATTTCTCTCTGATTTGCTACTTGCCAAAAATAATCACTCAGATTGAATTCCAACTAAAAAACCAAACCAAAACTTGTTACCATAAGGCTCATTTTGCGGTCATTAAATGGTCCCCAGCACATCTCATGTGAACTCAAAAAAAAAAATTAAAAAAAATAATAATAATGAAGGATTTGGTGAATGCTTATTGACTTAGACACTCAGTAGCTTATAATGAAAAAGGAAAAAAAACTAAGGAACTCCAATTCTAACTTGTTATGACAATGTGATTCATGTGGAACAATATTATTCATCAATATTTTGAAGTAATATGACATTTTGCCTTTATAAGGAAATAGAGTAACAAGAAAAAAGGATGATCACCTAGGATGAGGATTCCCCTTGACCACTTTTTGCCCATACTTGCGCCACTTGTAGCCATCATCTAAAAGATCAACCTCACTTCTTGTTTGCACAATGATTTTAGAATCTGTGACAGTCTTATGAGACAAAGATACTTCAGAAGCCCCTTGCTCAGTGTTCCTGCAAGACAGAACCTTAGCCTATATTGTGAAGAAACAGATAACAAATAGCTGTATCAGAAAGGATACATAATATGAAAAAACTCACCTTCTCTTCAGCTTTGGCTCACACAAATCTCCCTCTTCTTCCCCAACGTCAATGTCACCTACTTCATAACTCTCACTTGATCCAGGTAACTGCCTAGAAATCCCTTGACTAGAGGTCTGATCATTCTCAGGCCCTGAATAATCAGGAATGCTTTCCCCAAGCTTGTTTGAATTTCCAGCCCAACCTTGCGAATTTAACTCAGACTTAGCTTGAATATTTGCATTCCCATTTGTATCACTGTTATCTTTAGCATGCTTTTTTGGTTGAGGTGCTCCATGGTTGTGCTGGCCCTTGTAGATAATTTCAGTTATGTGACCATCAGATGCACGCTCAACCTTCTTCCTCACAGGGCAATTTAGATGTGTACACTTGTAATAGCTCCGTGGATACTCACTCCCCTTAACCTGCTTTTGCCCATACTTGCGCCAGTTGTAGCCATCATCCGCAGGTTTGTCAACAGCCACAGGAGGAGGTTGGCATTTCTTTTCTGCACTGGATATATCTGATGTTTCCAGAAGGGTACTTTTGGGATCTGACATGGATGATGCCATTTGCTGCTCTGATGCTTCACTTTCAGTAAAGGTTGGCTGCCGTGTCAATGGTTCAGCAGGAGCGGTTACTGCAGACGGCTGATAATCAGCTTGCATCTGCATATTAGACTGTGCTAGGACAGCCTGAGCTGTAACCTGTGCTAAGGCCTGTTGGTGTGACATCCCAAAGGGGCTCTGTATATATTGAAATGGAGACACAATAAGAGGCTAAGGCTAGGTTTCTTTTGTTCTTGAGATAAGTGTACCACATTATTACATAATGAAGAAAAGAAATGCCCATCAACATTACTAACTCTCATAATATGCATGCTCCAGCCCTATATTCACTCCAAAACCTATACAGGCAGGTTATCTGTTTCCCAGATTATATATGTTTTTCATAGCAACTCTGCAAAACAGCAGCTAGTTTAACCAGAAACTAGAAAAGTTTTGTAAAGGGGGAATACAGATCTTAAATTACTTTTGTCTTGGTAAAAATTTAACATGCATCATGATTCATGATCGAGTACAATGCTGTAGGATAAAGCAGAAAAGGGGATTATTTTTATAAGTCAAGTCCTATTATTGAGTTAGTTATTCAACATAAATCCTGAAAAGTTTCCATTTCCTTTTTTGTTTAGTGAATTAATTACAAAGGTTATATTTCAACACAATTTTCTGCCATAAATTTTATTGTCCTTTTCCTGTTGCTAAAGCACCCAGACAAAACTATCAATATGGAGAATCGAGGTTATCCAAGCAGAAGCCCTTTTAGCATGATGTTCTGCCATTTTTTTAAAATGAAGACATTAAATTCTATCAATTTTTTAAATTTGAACCAAGCATATGAATTCTAGACCTTTTTTTTTTTTTTTTTAGTTTCCAACCAATTGTGAAAGATACAGTTTCTGCAAAATTTTTAAAAAACTTCTTGAATTGGTTTAGCTACAGATGATATATCATATTGAACTCCAGTCTCCAGAAAATGGGTATCGACGAAGCCACTCAAATTTCATGGACCAACTAAATGAGCTGGAGATTAACTGCTTCATTGCCAACAGTACCATATTGGAATTTGACAAGGAGGATCTGGCTCCTCTAAAGTGCAAGATGCACTTTAGGGTAAATTGGATCATCATAAAGTTGGTGAGAAAATCAAGGGAATGAATAATTAAAAAGTTTAAAAATTATTTTTTCACTTCTTTGTTATTTATTAAATTCTAAGCCGTTTGATTTTCCTACCAATGATTACGATGATTCATTGCATCTTACATTTTAGAGGAGCTAAATCCCTAACAAAGAACATATAAAATAAAAACAGACAACTCTTTTGCAAAATCAGAAACAAGGCACTAATAATCCCAGAGCCATAAAACTACAGTTTCCGTCAAGGCCTCAACTAAAACATATCATCGTTTCAGCCTCCCAAAAAATTGAAACTTGAATATATCTGTCTACGCATAAACTCCAATGAATCATCACTTAAGACAGTCTTTCAATTGACATAATAGTATGAAACGTTTTTCAAACAAATTCAAAAGGCGACCAAATTTTATCCTTTTGCCAGCTCTTAGCACACTCACCAAGTTCACAAACTGCACGTTTATAAACCTTAACCCAGCAAGCCAAGCAAAAAGCAAGTTCAATTTTGAAAAAGCCAATTACAACAGTCAGTTACCTGCGGCGAGAAGAAGCCCGGCGAGTTAAGAAACCCAGAAGGGCTCAGCCCAGGTGGGATTGTAAACAATGGCGAACGAGCAACCACCAAGTTCATAGGCCTACTCTGCTTAAACCCCAAATTCTTCTCCGCTGTATCCCCAGTGCCGGCTTCTTTGGACGAATTGTCGGTGGAATTCTCCGCAAGGAAGCTAGTCCAAGCACCCAGTGCGAGCGGAGAAGCCATAGGTCCGGCAAGCAAATGAGAGAAAGAGTGAGAATCAGAGTCGGGGCAGTTATCGGCGAAGAAGCTGGACACTAGGGTCATCGGACCCGGACTAGCTCCAGGTCCACCGGCGAAAAAGGCCTCCATGGAAGGCCTAGGAGGGAGAATTATCGTAGGACGCGGTGGGGTTGGAGGTGGCACCGCCGTGACGAAATCACCGTTATTGGTTGCCATGAAAAGATAATATCGAGATTAACAACAGAAGTAGCAGCCGGCACTTGCTCTTCTGAGTTCTGATGATTTCGTTTTGTAATATCTTTGAAACTCGGTGGACAAAAAGTCCACCGAGCAGAAACTCAAACTGAGATTTTTAATTTTCTTATACTATGCCATATTTATATTAAAATTATTTTATTATTAATAAAAAGAATTTAATAAATTACTAGTTACGCAATTTCTTTCCAAAATTAAGTTGATAGATAAAAAAAAGTAAGAAAAATATTGCAGTTACTTAGAGTGATTGGTGTGATTATTATACAAAGAGATTTTGTAATTTTTTTCCGTAAAATTATAATTTGTAGCTAAATTTTTATAATTTTTTAAAATTACAATTTGTATAAATTTATGTATGATGAATATATAAAATATTTTTATATAATAAATTTATGATTTTATATGAAATAGTTAAAAAAATATAAGACAAATTTACAAAAGTTGTGAAAAAACTCTTTTATTGAAAAAAAAAATTGCAAGATTATAAAATAAAAAAAAAAAAAAAAAACCCTGCTTTTGTGTGTGTTTAGAGTAAGATTCACACTGCTACGGGACACATAACAAGATACAACACAAGCATGTTAATATGATAAAAATTTAAAAATATAACGCAAGAAATGACAAACACACATATATATTAGATATATAATACTTTAAAAGAAATATATTAATACATGAAAAATTAAAAAAAATGTAGTCAAATTTTATATCAAAAAAAAATTAGAAAAAAAAAGTACACCAAAATGACTGGCTTATTGTTTATGGGTCTCAATATTTTCTTCACCATTTTATATTCTATCTTCAATATTACCATAATTCTTATCTTCCTTGATTTTTAATTACAATACAAATTTTTTAATTGTGTCGAATTTTTAATTATATCTCTGTCATGTCAAATATATATCAAAATTATGTCAGAAATCACAAAATAAAATTAGACATTTATATATATTTATTTAATATATGTGGTGTTTAAAATATATAAGATATAATTATACGATCCCTTGTTAGGTTTAGAGTGATGTTGGAGTTGTCGCATAGGACAATATGCAATTATGTATAATGTATTGGAGATGTCATGGTGGGGTGGCCTTGACAGAGAGGCAAGGGATGCAAATTTATATATAACATCAAGAATGGGTTTGGATGATTTAAGACGCCATAACAAACAAAAAAAAACTTAATCAAATCCAAAAATTTCAATTCGTTTGTTAATATATCCCATTTTAATCAAATCATACCATAAAATCAATTTTAATTAAATTAATATAATTTGTTAAATTACTTTAATCGATATATAATTTAATTAGTTATACATAGTCCTATATAAGATACAAATTTTAAGTCAAAAATTTTATATTAAAATATTATTTTGTTTAGTTATATTTAATTAGATATGGTTAAAAAAATTACACTCATTTCAAATGACCAACCAATTTTTATAAAAAAATTCATTCAATTTTAAATTTTAATCGAAATATACCTATCAATTAGATTGTGATGTTTTTACCCAACTCTAATAAGCTCCAGCAGGGGAGATGAAACAAATAAAGGAGTGAGATTAAGAAAGTGGAAATTACATCACCAACCATTCTTTTTCTTTGCTTCGATTTTGATGGCACGTGTTGAGGTCAAGACAGGTCACTTAAGACGATGTGAAACTTGAAGGCAAGTTGCCAAACGGAACTGTCAGACGTACGGATTGAAGCCGACCTCGGCAGGCCCATCATTTTTCGTTGTCAAATTTGTCCCATTTTGGCTTCCCCCACGATCTCACTTTTGTAACATTAATCGTTCACGTTACGTTATAAGCAATTTTGTTTTCTTATATTAAAGTTTCAATGTTTGTTCATGTGCAGCTCTCTAGTTAGAAAGGCTAATACATATTTATCACTTATAGGTCAATATATCAATCTTTCTATTAAATTTAAATTACATTTAGAAAAGATAATGGGGTAATTTTTTATACATAACATGTCTGAATGTACATAAGCATATTAATCAAAGTCACAAGACAATCAAACTTAAAAAATGTTCTATATAATAAGCCTCTAACATTTAACGAGTAAGCAATAATTGAATAAAAAGGAAAAACTTAATTTTATTGTTGATAATTAATCAGAATGGACTTGACCCATGAGTGAAGTATCATCCATTTTGATCGATTTCGTAATTGCATGATTTTATTCTTTCGAGAGATCTAATTTCCCAAAAATGTCCTTATTGTTTAGGAGGGACATACCTTCATCTTATAAGACATAAGATCATCCGACTTCTCATCAATGTGAGATTTCTATTCCCTTGTCTCTTTTTACTATCAACAATTGTATATATCTTATTACATAATTTTAAATATATATAAGAGACATTAAATCACACACTTCAACCCCAAGATTAATATCATAATGCAAACCAAGGCAATCAAGCACCTTTCCTTGAAGGTCATTTTAAGGCAAAACCATAGTAATAGAAGAAAATATAATGATCTTTTCTCATCTAATATGAATGCAAAGTTAAAAATATAATGATCATATTTATATATTTTTCTATTCACATTGTGTAAATAAACCTTATAAAAAATATCAAAGTATCTCATAAAATGAGAAAAATAAAAAAAAATACATATGTCAAATTACTTCTAAATTTGAACAACAAATCCTTCAATTCATACTTGATTTTTGTACAAAATTTCAAGAAGAATACACTATTTTCTATCACTTATAAATAAATTTTTTCTCCTTTATTTAACGATGTATTTCTTATTGAGCAGAACCTGAAATCAATCTAATGAAAATTAGGGTTGATAATGGACTTATTCATTTTTTAAATTCACTATATTTTGACTGAGATAAAGGTTGAATTCATAATAATTTGCAGGTGATGATCATCCACCTGAAAAGGCAACAAAAAGGTTAGATTATGTCACAATCACCACTTTTATTCAAGCTGCACTACATGCATGCTGTAAAAGTCTCGCGCCGTTCTTAAACCTGTGAAACATGTGCGAAATAAATGGATTGAATTTAGTATAATAATTGTAGTTACACATTAAATTTTTAAATTTCTGTAAATTTTATATAAATTAAAAATCAAATATAATAAATATAGTTGCAATTGCATCCAATAAAAAAATAAATATATATCATTGGGTTTGTGCACCAACTAACATGTGTTGAGGCAATGATGAAACTCAAAAATCCAATAACATGATGTTTATTTTATTATTATTTATTATATTTTAAGAAAAATCGAAAGTCAAATATAATAACTGAAATTTTAATGTTATTATTTATTATATTTTAATAAATAAATTATTTTAACATCATTATTGATTTATCAAAAAATAATAGACAATAATTATGAAAATTTTAGTATTATGATAAGAATAAAAATATTTTTCCAAGAATCAAGTTATTTTGATAATGAAAAAAATACTGCATGAACTCTCTCAGTTGCATCCAAAACTAATTTTCCAATTTTAGAAAGCAAATATTTTAAAAATTACCTATTATTTCTGTATTAGTGTACGATTTACATTTTTAATTAAATTATTAAGAGTTGTTTATTTTTTTTTTCAAATTAATTTTGATAGATAAAGTAAAAATAGTGCTACATCCATTATTGTACTTATTTAAATTTGTTTATGTAATGGTATTTTAATGTAATTATCATAGAGGCCCCATTATTGTATTAAAGTTGTCTTGTACAAGTGGCCTACACTAGCTAATGGTGTTAATGTTGCATTTATTTCGTCTGACAAATGAATACCTTAGTAATGAAGCAATGCACACCAAAACTAGACTCATAACCAACATTGCCATAACAATTAAGGGCAAAATTATAAGCACATGGATGTACAAGTTTAGCATCTTTCTTTCTTTTTGTTGACAATTTTTATTAACAAAGACACAAGACTTTTGCAATATTTCTTATAATTGTATAAATGGTACAAGTAAAACTTACTCCACTTAATTTAAAATGATGGGTTAAATTTCACTCAGATTGTGTTATAAGTATAAAAAATATGAAAAATAGTTTGAAGGATAATAAATGCAATTAATACTTTTGCAAGTGGTTGGAGCCAAGTAAATGCAGATTATTAGAAGCAGGCATACGTAGTAGTTCCTACTTCCACTCAAATTGTCAAGTGGAAAAATACAACACCAACTTGCAACTTTTGAAAAAAGAAGCCAACAACCAGAGTGGCACGCCAGGCTGCGCCAATTTTGACTTTTGTTGCAAAATATCATGATGGATTGGTTAACAATTTCCGCATATTTTTTCTTTCCATAGTTCAACGAATCTGTTTTCCTCCCCATTTCAATCAATTTTAGCAAAGCCAAATATGAGTATAATCCTCTTTACAATTGTAAATGTTTGAGCAGCTACTGCTAAAAATTATCACCTCTCTGTAGAATCATAGAGTTTAACTAAAGAATCTACAACTTTATCTCAGAAAAATAAGTCGATGAGACAGCCAAACCTTCCATATCATAAGTGCGAACCAGTCGCTGTCTCTTGTCCGGTGCCTCAAGCCAACAAAACTCAAGATGGAAAGACTTTGAATCTGCCACACTTTTTGCCACATCACATGGACATCCCATATACATGCCACC